>JAMPIV010017946.1:0-195000 GCA_024509875.1 Oreohelix idahoensis
TTACCCCCCCCCCCCCCCTAAATCACATGAGTTATGTTTGTGAGTGAAAATGGGTATTTTTCATTTAGGAGAGGGTTTTTGTGGTAACTGATGCACTAGCCAAGATTGGTCGCCCAGCCATCAGGTGTTGCCACCCGATGACATGCCACACGAGTGAGGAAAGCATGACCAGGATCGAAAAATGGACAATTGTGGAGATAGCTAGTAGAGTAAAACTAAATGAAAGAACAGTTTATAGAATTTTACACAACAGACTGAACATGAGAAAAGTGTGTGCACGCTGGGTTCCGCGACTGTTGACGCGTGAACAGAAGCAAACGAGGGTAAATTGCTGTCAACAGTTGCTCAAAAAGTGTCAGTCAAAAATTTTTTGGAGACCATGGTGACAGTAGATGAGACTTGGGTACACCATTATGACCCCGAATCCAAAATTGCCAGCTTGCAATGGAAAACCGCGGGCTCCCCAACACCTGTCAAGCCGAGAGCACAGAAATCTGCAGGAAAAGTGATGCTGACTGTTTTACGGCAAAGGTGTCTTTTTTAAAGATTATCTGCCTCGTGGCAACACAGTTAATGAACAGTACTATGCAGATATTCTCACCAAACTAAGAAAGGTTGTGACCAGGAAACGAGGGATAACGCGCACTCAAAATCTTCCTTTGCTTCAAGACAACGCGCCCTCTCACAAAGCACGGCTTGTGCAGCTAGCAGCCAACGATTTGAATATTGAAATTCTTCCACACCCACCATATTCTGCAGATTTGGCTCCATCAGACTTTTTTCTATTACCAAATCTTAAAAAACGGCTAAAAGGAAATCATTTTGACAGCGATGAAGAGGTTATACTGGCATATGATGTCTGGTTTAGTTTGAAAAATAGGGTGTTCTACTCCCAAGGTCTTTTCAAGGTCAAGCAGAGATGGCAGAAGTGTGTCAATTCAGACGGTGGCTATATTGAAAAGGAATAAACACTATACAAAATTTCAGCTCTCTGTGACATGTCCTTCATGGTCAGGCCCAAGACTTATGTCAATCCCCTTATATACATACATACATACATACATACATACATACATACATACATACATACATACATACATACATACATACATACACACACACACACACACACACACACACACACTCACACACACACTCACACACACACACACACATACATACATACATACATACATACATACATATCAGAATCTTTATTCTCCATAAAATACATTAATATGTACAGACATGATATAATAGATACAACATGGCAAATAGGAGAATCATTAGAATTTACATAAAGTGTTGAAGACGTCTCAAGTAGTTATATGTGGGTGTTTTTACATCGAACCTTTGTGTTACACAAACATAAACATTTTTAAGCTTTCTAAAAGACATTGGCATATAATGATATGGTATACCCTGCCAAAAATGAGAATTATTGAAATTTACAAAATGTGTGAGGAATACCATTCAAGTAGAGCAATATGGTTGTTTTTACATGGAGGTTTTATCAGAATTTTGTTTGCCATAAAAAAAAACTTTGACAGCTAGTGGAGTGAGATATTAAACATAGCATCAAATACAATAGTCGTATGGTATAGTATACAGAGGAGCACAATTGAGTGTAGACTGTGTGGAAAACATCCCAGCAATTCAAAATGGGTGTTTTTTTTACATCGAAGTTTCCATATTCTGTAAGAACCTATAATTGCACTAATACTGACATATTTACATAAAACCTTTGCTTCAAATTTCCGCAACTCTAGCGACATTAATCCACTCACACACTTTGCATGCACATGACCCAAACTACCAATTATCAGTACGATTACATGCGTACGGTAGCCTAGTTCGTTAATTTCTGCAGTCAATGGATAGTACTTATCAAATTTATGTTGGTAACATTTATCTAAATGGGCATCATATGGTATTGCTGCCTCCACTATAAAAGCTGTTTTGTTCTGTCGATTGATTATTGTTAAATCAGGTTTTACGGCATGAGTCTTAAATGAGGCGTTGCTGCTGCCGAAAAGTGATGGTTTAACTATTATCTCTTTGTTTATTGTTATGTCACTTTTATTATTGTATGCAGATTTCAGTTTCTCATAAATAATGTCTACAGCTCTATTGTGCCTTTGTTGGTATAATGTTTGAAATTTGGTACATCCATTCAATAAATGTGACACTGTTTCGTATGGGTTGTTACATATTTTGCACATTTTTGTGTATGTCTGTGGGTAGGATAGATGTAAAAGACTTTCGCATTCCAGCAACTGTAACCTCGATCTCACCGCAAATGAAAGTATTTTATCACTTAATTTAACATTAGATAGAAAACTAGATGACAATGAGTGGTTTACACATTTCATTTCGCGCACTATTCTCCCTTGTGACGATTTACTTTTTAGTTCACTTAGAATTAGGTTAAGTTTATGTGATTTAAATCCAGAATAAAAAGCATTTGCTGACTTGTATGTTAGACTTACATCTTCATCTACGTCTAATTGTACACTGTAATGGCCACTGTCATCCACTTTCACACTCACTCCTTCACGCGCGCATTCTTCATTCAGTTCTACCCAAAATGATCTTGGCCAATTCACCTTCGATCTTCTAGCTAGATGGTTTGTTTCGTTTAACTCGTAGCTTGCAAAGTTATTCCTATCTTCACCTACTTGGTCTATTTTACGTTTTTTCATATGTCTATCTAACGAGTTTATTGCTGCAGTTTTTACAAGATTATCATCACAATTGAGCATACATACATACATACATACATACATACATACATACATATAACATATAATTGTAAATTTATATATTATATATATATTTTATATAATTTAAATAATTTTAAATTACATAATATAAATTATATAATTGTATAATTATAATATATAAAATATCAAAATTATATAATTAAAAATTATATAATATAATAAAATTTTATATTTGTAATATTTTATTAATATTTATTAATTATAATAACATGATAACAAAATTATATAATATTATTATTATATAATAATAAAATTATATAATATAATTATATAATAAAACTATAATAAAATCTCCGATCCAAAATATGTAATTAGATTTTGTTAACACTATCTGTACATAGTCGCATTTTTAATAAAAACATAAACTGATGTGATTATCTGGATCTAGTAAAACTGTCAGTGTCTACAACAGTCATTCACCGGTTTCCACATGTCAAACTAGGTAAATAGTTCAATTCGAAGGGACTATGTTTTGCTGAGTGTTGCAACTCTAACGGAATATTTGTTGCTAAATAGTGGAATTCTAACGGAATATAAAATTCAACGGAGTATGTGTTAAAAATCCACGCTACTGATTCTTTTCAATAAACCGGTAAGTAAACTAGTTTTCTTCTTTTTGTTTTGTTAGTTGAAATACAAATAATAGTACAAATATGTGCTACTGTATTTGCATCTAATTTTATTTCAAATTATTAGCTAACCTAAACGAAAATGCAAATTGGGTCTGAAACTCGCGATTGGGTCCATTTTCCTGCAATACGGGTACGGCCGAAAATGGCGGCCAAATTTTAGTTGGCGTAACTCTCTATAGAAATCTAGGGCACTAAGTTAAACAGTTTGGATGTGGGAGGCGCCATAACAATTCTGCGCTGAAGGGTCAATTGAAAAAGAAAAACAAACAAAAACGAAAAAGCGCAAGAAACGAAAAAAATAAATTACATTAAACGTCCTTATTCTCCCATTTAAGAACATATATTTTTTTTTTAAACTAATGAAGAAAAATATCCCGTTCAACCTCTAATGTGTTATAATTAGGACATATATTGTTTTCAATTCCAAATAACATGAAAAACTGCCGATATGAGAAAGTGGCATCACACTTGTCAAATCATTGTAAATAGGGACAATCACAATTGTGCTTATTAAAAAAAAAAAGAAAAAACCAACCAACCAACCAACCAACCAAACAAACAAACTCTGAACAAGAATAATATTAAAGTGAAGGGATGTAAAGGCCTGGCGGTTCCAGTTATATAACTGACTTTAACAGATAATGAATTGACTTTCATCTGTTAAAAGTCATAAGCATTGTAATAACAGCATCAGACCTTCACCTTCCCAGCTACTATATATTAACATTTGTTCGTGTTAAATATTGTTTGACTACATTATGCATTTCCCTAGGTCTGTCTACTCTTAACACCGCTTCTATATTTATAGATAAATTGGATGCCTGCAAATAATCTAATATTGGTATTCATTCTCATTTGTTCATACCTCTTACATTTTAACAAGAAATGTTCTATATTATTGTCTTGAAGACATACTGCACAGTAAGGTTCTTCTATTCTGAAATAGCCCTTTCCCAGCTGTAATCTGAGAAGTTTCTTATTACTGGGAATTTTCAATTCCCTAGATATCTGACATTTTCTTGTTGGAGCCTTGAACAACTTATAAGCATGTCTTCCTTTCAGATTTTTACCCCATTCTGCTTTCCATTCATCTGTTATTGAATCTTTAATTAAGCTTTTAATCTCTGATTTACTCATCCCTACATTTATTAGATTTTTATCAGATCTACCTTTCTTGGCTTCTTTATCTGCTTTTTCATTTCCGTCTATGCCAACATGTGAAGGTATCCAAGCAATTAAGACTGAACATCCTCTGGAATATAAGTATGTAGTAGCCAGAAATATCTCCTCTGCTATATCAGGTCTACTACATTCTCGTAAGTTTCTAAGTGCTTTAATTGTTGAAAGAGAGTCAGTTAAAACTGTTAATTTTTTGGGAGGGTTATTAGAGAATATTTCTAGTGCTTTTAGTAGTGCCACCATCTCTGCAGTGAAAATGGATGTATTTTCCGTGATGTTATATTCTTTGGCCATTTTCCTCATTGGAATATATATTCCTATCCCCATTTTGCCATCCTCTCCCTTGGATCCATCTGTGTACACTGTAAGGCTGTCTTTTGATATTTGTTGTATATATTTATTACCTGTGTTTTTAATATTTTCTATATTATTTGTTTTCTTAAGTACTTCTGCTAGGTTTTAGTCCGTGTCTGGTTTCTTGATCTCCCAGGGTGGAATCACTGGCTTGTATTCACAACTGTTATTAATTGATGTAATTAATGTACCCAGATGGATAATTTCCTCCATACACTTCCATCCTGTAGGGTATCTAGTGGTATTCATTGGATTGGCCTGAGTTGTTAGTTGGCATCTGGTAAAAGCTGTATATGCAGGGTGATACTTATCTAACATAACTCTGTTCATGTAATTTAGTCTTAACTCCTTTCTCCGTAATTCCAAGGGTAGAATTCCTAAAGCCACCTCTATAGCTCCCTTTGATGTTGATCTGATTGCACCTGCTATTGTACATAAAGCCTGATGTTGATTCTCTCTAATTTAATCTTGTTACTGTGTGCAGCAGAGTCATATATTATACTTCAATAATCTATTTTTCCTCTGATAACAGATTTGTAAAAAGTGAGCATTGTCTTAGTGCGTGCACCCCATCCATTACCTTTCGAATATCTTAATAAGTTAGTCAACCCTCTGCAAGATTCCACTAGTTTATCTATGTGTTTATTCCAGTTCAGCTGTTGATCCAATATCATCCCTAGATATCGAGTGGTTTGCACTGTTTTAATGTTTTGCCTTTGGATATTTATGTCTATAATTTTATTTTTTAAAACCTTACCTTTACTGAAGATCATTCCCAATGTTTTATTTGTATTCAGCTGAAAACCCCATTTTGTCATCCATTTACATACTTTATTTATTTGCTTCTGTAGATCCTTATTATTTTAAAGAGAGCACCGCTCTCCAGCGATTCATTCATAAGCTCTAGCTCTAGATCTCAGAAATACTACCAGTTTTTTTTCTTTTCTATTTAATCTCTGATTTTTACTTTCATGTTTCCAAATTAATTATCTGATCCATAAGTTCTATCTGTTCTTTCCTATAATCCTTGGACTGCAAGTATTTTTTGACTATATAACACATTGATTTTTTAAATGGCAGAACCCACAATCAAACACTAATCTTTTTATTTTACTATGGTTTTCTAATATTTTTACATAGTGTGTGAAGTTAAAGAAATTGGTCTGTATGAACTGGCATCATGGAACAAGTGTTTTGTCTGGTTTTAGTATCTAGGAATAATTACTGCTGTTTTTCCCTTATTTTAGCGAATTTATTCCAGGAATTCCAAAAGTTATATAATTATTCTAGGTACTTTTTGGCGTATGTGTTTCAAGATTTCATTAGCTCAAGATCTGATGTATTATAGTTTGGGTCCTTCTATTGTATTTTTTGTAATTTTCACCTTCTTCCATTGTAATATCGAACATTGAAATAGTGATACATTTTCAGTATAAAAGGTACGTTCATTACTAGAGTATCTTTTTTAAGGAAGTGTTGCTCTTCCTCCAAATTACATCTAAATTCCATTATCTTTATTATTCCCATTTTTATCTTCTTCCATTTCTACTTTATAAATGAGCTAAACCCAATTAGCATTATATATAGTTTAAAATTTCGGTTTTTTTTCTACAAGTTTTGTTAGGTTTGAAAATATTTTTAGAGTTATTTTCCATGGGTAAATGATCGAATTTGTATCCCAAACTTCCCATTTTGCAATAGGCAGATTGGTGTTACAATGCTTTATCAATAGCAGTGTCTTGCAGATTTGCACAAGTGATAATTCTTGTTACTGATTATCATTCCGTATTATTAGATCATTCATTTTCAATGGAAATTCCAACAGTAGATACCTGATATGTCTATTATTATGCTCGCAAGCTGTATGATGAGCATTGCCAACATCTCCCACTTGATAGATCTGTTGTTTACTTCTTTAATTCACGTCTGAGATATCTCTATCGTTTGTTTACTGAACGTAAAGGTTAATTAGTTATTTTATCAACCTCAGTCGCCAGTTATCGTTATATCTTCAATCTCAGTTCTAACTTATTCCCAGTCAGTAGATTATATATGTTTTCCTAAATAGAACTGCCACAACTCCTCCTTTTGGTTCTGTCCTAATCATTTAGAAGACATTAAAGGGATGGTAAAAACGTTGCTTTGACTCGGTTAAGATTAGTCTCTAATGGCAAATATTTACTATAGAATGTTTCACAAACATGCCTATTTATGCCTAATTTTTTCAGCCATTTGAATGTTCTTTCTTTCGATCAGCTAAGTGATTTATACGCATTTTACTATTGTTGTTCATTTCTGTCCTCGTATCGTTGATTATTTCTACTGTTTCTTGTTTCGACATGTCTTACTGGTTTCGATTTTCTTGATTTTACTGTTCTCGTTTCGTCATCACCGTTGGTTACATCTGCTTGTATGTCCTTTGAGATTTCCTCATCCTCATGCCCTTTGTGAGTACCTATGTGAAGATTCTTGTCCTTGTCACTGTTCGTAACTGTGGCTGCGGAAGGGTAATCCTACGTCTTGTCTCATGTGTACCGTTTATTTATCACTTGTAAAACTGATTTATACATTTTATTTTTTAATTATATATTTTTAATGCTTGTATATTTGTTTTGGCACTTCTGTAATTCACCTGTTTTTTTATGTTTTCTATTTGAGATAAATAGAGATTGCAAGGTCTGTACTCCATTATTTAATTAAGTTTATAAAAAATAGTGTTGTACTCTTTTACTTGAGAGTGTAAAATATATTTATATTATTGTTAACAAAGTCTCATAGATTTTCGGTTTCTCTGTTAAGTGCGTTTGTAGTTCACTTTGAAGATTCCGCATAAAAGCTTTATCCCACTGTTTGATAAGAATGACTACGATTTAGACATTCTGTCCTTTTTTTTCAAAAACCCCATTAACTTCTTGAAGGTTTTTATCTGGTTCGTTTTTGCTCACTCCCTATGAGTAGTCGTTCTGACACAATCATTTCCGTAAACTCTTCATTCTCCTTCTTGCGTTCTGCTAATTTAGCCACCTCTTTAGTACTTCATGCTGTATTTTTCTCATGGTTTTTAAGCTATCTTAGCCTAACTTCCTGTATTTCGGTTCTCGATGATTTGATTAATTCACTATCTTATGGTGAATGCTATTTATGTCAGTCTTTCTTTGGAAGTGATGTTAGATAACGTCTCACCAGCACATTACAGCTTTTACAAATGCCAACTAACAACTCCGGACATCAATGACTACCACTAGATCCCCTCCAAGACCGCACAGTGTTGGAGGCACTTGTCCATCTGGGTACATTACTTACATCAATTAATAACGGATGTGAATACCAGCCAGTGATTCCACCTGGGAGATCAAGACCCAAGCCACGGACTACCACCTAGCGAACACATCGACCCACCCATCAATCGCCAATAATAAAACACAGCCACTAATATACTCACTGGCCCACAGTACAGAGCCCCCCATCAGTTTAGAAAGTTTTATATAATGACTGGCCCACTGTACAGGCAGTGAAAATGTCATTAAAACTGCGCTCAGAGAAATGTGACTCCATTTCTGAGGCACTCGGTAATATTTTTTAACCTGACCAAAAACTGGGGGGGATCACTTAAACCCCGCACGTGAAAATTGCCTTGTTGCTGCAACAAACTCGAGGAATAGCCCCGCGCCCCAAGTTCAAAAGGTTGAAAAAGTGAGTTGAATCTGAATTGCGTAGAAAATGATCATCGGTAACGAATGTTCAACCGTTGGTATACAATAAATCAGTATGACAAGTGGTCAAATGATCACTGCATTAGGCCATGCACAAGAAGAGTCTCAGCACTGTCAACCGATGTCGGAGCCTGCATGGTACGGATAGGTCAACGGTTCACCCGTAGCCAGACGTATAGCGTGTCCCACTCTACCATTCAGAGACTTCTTGGGAGATTTCACGCTACGGACATTTGGAAATCGACCCTGCTCCGAAGGACTTAAATAAACTGTGTCTAATGACATTGCACTATAGCACAATCCCCACAACACAAACCAGGCCCAAACGGTCGCCATCATAAGCTTACGCCAGCGTAGGGCTAGAATCTCAATAAAGAAGAAGTCTGAGGTCATTGCGCTCACTGGTGCGACCTGCGCCATCACCGTACGGAAACCGCCCTTGAACGACGAATACTTCCCTTACCTCGGACGATAGTACACAAACGGGCGGTGCAGGCAAAGACTCAACATCAGAATGATTAAGGCACGCAACCGCCTTCTTTCGTACACCAACCTTGGAGACCCTCCCCCCTTCCAGCACCGCCCCACCTTACGTTATATCAGAGAGTGTGGCTTTCTGTGCTTCTCTATGGTGCGGAAACGGGCATTGCTGGAGAGTACAGAGAAGGAAATGTCGACCTTGTCCTCCAGTTCCCACACCCTAGCCCTCCGAAAAATTCACCGAATCTTTTGGCAAATCCCCTACTCAACCACGATTGCCTAACTCGTAGCAAGCAGAGGACATGCACACCATCATAGCTGGCAGACGCTGGAGCTGGGTTGGCCATGTCCTCAGAAGAGACCCCGATGCCATCACAAGAACAGCTATGCTTTGGACCCCTGAAGGAAAACGAAAGAGAGGCCGACCAAAAACAACCTGGCGGAGGACTGTGGAGGCTGAGATGCAAAGAATGAACCAGAGTTGGGGCACTGTACGAAGGAGGGCCGCCGACCGAGCAAAGTGGAATCAATATGTTGCTGCCCTACAAGACGCCACTAGGCGTGATGGCCACTGACTGCTTTGGACTGTCGCGGCTAAAGGATCAAAGAAGAAGAAGAAGAAAAACTAATGGCGGCCTTACTTTTGTTCAGTAGCATATATACAAACAAATATCAAAATACCAGCATTACTGTGGTACAAGATGGATCCAAGGAGAGGCTGACAAATTGGGATCGGAATATATCTCTTGCCAAATGGTAAACTGGCAAACGAATTGCCTCACGGAAACTACATTCCATATTCCCTGCAGAGATGGTGGAATACTAAAAGTACTAGAGATATACTTCTAATACCTCCAACAACACCTAACTGAATAACTGACTCATCTTTCAACAATTAAAGCCCTTTAGCCACTTATGAGCTTGTCGTCGAACAGAGTATAGCAGAGGAGATTTCTGGCTACTAAATACTTAAATCCAGAGGCTGTTTCAGCCTTAATTGCTTGGGATAACTTCCCATGTTTGCATAGAATAACTGAAAGCGGAAAAAAGAAGCAAGAAAGGTAGAATTGATAGAATCTAATAATGAGGGCCGAGAAAACAGGAATTCAGAGGCTTAATTCCAGATTTACTCACCCTGCAAGGAAAGCAGAGTGGGGATCCAACTCTGCCAGGACTACATGCATTATAAGTAAGTTCAGGCTCACAAGAAAAATGTCAGATTATTGGGAATTGACATTCCAAGTAATAGACACTTCTCAGACTACAGAGGAGCAAAGGCTATATTCCGAATAGAGACCATATGAGCAGTATGTCTTCAGACAATAAATAGAACATGTTCTTTTGTTAAAAATGTAAGAGGTATGAACAAATGAGACTACCAATATAAGATAATTTGCAGGCACCCAATTACTATAAATATAGAAGAGTGTTACGAAAAGCCGACCAGGGAACTGCATAATTATAGTCAAACCATATTTAACACGAAACAAATGTTACTATTATAGTGCTGGGAATGTGAAGGTTGATGCTGTTTTACAATGCAAACGACATTTACAGATGAAAGTCAATTAAAACTTTGTTCTGTCAATTATATACTGGAATTACCAGGCTTATCCCCCCTCACTTTAATATTAACCATGTTCAGAGTTTCTGCTTGCTTTAATTGAATATAGTTGCTTTTAAATTAAGAGGGGAAGAAGTTAAATAGTAGGCGTACATACTCATTTTAAGTAGCAGCACGCCTAGCTCGCATTACCAGGATACGCCACTGGAATCGAACCCAGGATCTTCCGAACGACACCACCGCCTAGCCACGGGAGCAAATCGTAACCATCCTCTCTGCCAGCTAGGCTGTGTAATCTGGCCTATACTGTTAAACAAGAAAACTGCAAAGGTGATTGCGTCTATAATTAGCCAGGGTCGTCCTTAGGTATATAGCCGGGTTACGTGGAGAGTTCGTGCTAGACCGTGGTCTACGAAGCACTATTTTTCTGGTGCCTAGCTGGCAGAGAGGATTGTTACGATTCGCTCCCTTGGTTATGCGGTGGTGTCGTTAGGGGGTGGGGTGGTGCGAGGGGAGCGGTCACAGACAGGAGGGGGGGGGGGTAACAGACAGGAGGGGGGTGCCAGGGGACATTATTATGACAGTACTGTACTCTAAAAATATACTTGCATGCATAATAAATGTTTTATGTGCATTTATTTATGGGGTGGTGACGCCAAAACGTAGGTTTCGCCCCGGGTGCCAATTATTTTAAAGTACGCCCCTGTGTGTAGGCCAACTTATTTCGAACGCAGAGAGTTAACCTCGCCAAGTCGTGATCATTCCCGCGTGAAGATAGAATATTTTTCCTGCAAAAGGACCAGTTATTTATGTACATTTTGTTCTGTGGTAGCTAATGGGGAGAATGTATCCAGACTTGAATGAAAGTAGTCGACTCATTTGGAGTGCAATCATGCATTGTCACGATTCCTAACTAATTTTAGACACCGTCAGGTTAATTGCGTGTGCATCGAGGCATCCAATTTGCAGACTTTGGATACATCCGTATTCGTGAGCTGGTGGTGTAACTTTTTAAATGGACCGATGGAGGGGAAAGAATAAATTGATGTAGCTATCTTTAGCTGGCAGATACTGGAATAAATGTGTTCTTTGTCAAGTGTCAAAGTTCAGAGTATCTGTTCAGACTATCTTAATCATGCCTCATGGTCATTGGTTTTTCAGTAAGGTTTACCAGAGCGTGGTTTTTCAATATGGTTTACCAGAGCGTGGTTTTTCAATATGGTTTACCAAGCTTGGTTTTTCAATATGGTTTACCAGAGCGTGGATTTTCAATATGGTTTACCATAGCGTGGTCTTTCAATATGGTTTACCAGAGCGTGGTTTTTCAATATGGTTTACCAAGCTTGGTTTTTCAATATGGTTTACCAGAGCGTGGTTTTTCAATATGGTTTACCAAGCTTGGTTTTTCAATATGGTTTACCAGAGCGTGGATTTTCAATATGGTTTACCGGTTTACCAAGCTTGGTTTTTCAATATGGTTTACCAGAGCGTGGTTTTTCAATATGGTTTACCAGAGCGTGGTTTTTCAATATGGTTTACCAGAGCGTGGTTTTTCAATATGGTTTATCATAGCGTGGTCTTTCAATATGGTTTACCAGAGCGTGGTTTTTCAATATGGTTTACCATAGCGTGGTTTTTCAATATTTTTATCCATGCACACACTTGATGTTATTTTGTTTCCACGTGTGGTTTTGTTTTTTAAACAGCTGTACACACACACATAAATGTTTTTATTAACAATAAAACATATACAATATATCATGTGGTTGTAAATTGGCTGAAGATTATGTTTAAAGTGTTTTTAAATCTTGCATGCAACAAATATGTTTGCTTTGTACCATACTAGAATTAAGTACCCGGCTTTGCCCGGTTAAATAGGCATTTGAAAATTCTGAAATTCAACCTAGACACTGAGAATGTCGGATAGGTTAGGGCACGTGCTCAAATATAAAAGACCGAGCAGTCTGGAATAAGTATATTTTTGTCTTATTTTAATTATATGTTGTCTACTTTTGGCTATGAACACACCGTTCAAACTTAGACACTGGAACGGGGCGGTTTTTATTCGGGCACATGATCAAATATTAAAGGCCTTTCGGTCAGGAATAAAGGAATTTTATTTTCAAATGTGTTTGTCTTTTTTTTTTGGCAAAACGATCATCTTTCAACCTAGACAGCGCGTCCATTGGTTATATTAGGACACATGATCAAATATTAAAGACAGTACTTTAAAAATTAAATTTTTTATTCTTTCAGTGAGGCGCGCTCCGTTTAACGTAACACTTGGTCTATTGGTCATATTTTGTCACATGCTCAAATATAGAATACTTTGCCATGAAGATCAAAGGGTTTTTATTTTAAATTAAAAGTCTGCCTGATTTGGGGCAAGCCCGATTATAGAAGACCTTTCGAATTGTGCCTCATTTTAACGATGCACATTTGTTATATTAGGGCGCATGACCAAATACAAATCACCGTGCGGTCTATTTCAGTAATATATATATATATATATATATATATATATATATATATATATATATATATATATATATATATATATATATAGATATATATATATAATATATTTTTTTTTTTTTCATAACGACTTATATCCTACACAAAAACTAACGATTTGTTTTTTGGTTAGATTTTCACTTAAATCAAAAGTGTGCATTTAAATAATATAAAACTTCTTTGTAATATAAAGAAAAATGTGATTACTACATTTGGACAATTTCCCTTGATTGTCCAAACTATGTGAATTCGTTTAGTGCCTGTCGCAACACGGGCAAAACACTGGAATTGCCACGTAACTAAAACTGTTATAATACACTCGGAATTGCACAACGGTAATTCTGCTATAACGTTAAGAATAATGATCCGATCAGGGTAAATCTGTTTAAGGAAATATACAGCCACTACTACATGTAATTATAGTAGTGGAAAATCATTATCTTTAATAATTGACTAGGAAATCAGAATTTTTTGTGTTGGAAAACTAGCATAACAGCATTGAAATCCTTGTAGGCTTTGGTTTGGTTTTAAGGAACATCTTCATTGCAAACTGACAACTCCATCAGGGATCCGATTTCCTTCCTTAGATCACACAAAGAGGATCTCAGCACAGTGCACGAACTCCGTGGCGCCGACGAGGTTCCCAATGTGTGTATACAGGAATTACACATTTTATAAATATTTTTGTGGTGGGTAGTTTTCCTCATTTTGTAAGTTTTGCCAGGGCAGTGGCCGTAGTTCCTACTCTTTACAATTTGAATTCCATAGACATGTGTAAGGATGACTTGTGTTTTATTCTTTGCTTGTGTTCCCAGTTTTCGACAAGGTGTCTATTGGGGTGGTTTTGGTTCATTCTCTTACATATTTCGTAAACATCTAAAGCAGCTTTATCCCTCCGCAACCAAAGGAGTTCCACATGCGGCAGTTGGAGTTGATCTCATAGCTCCACTAATTAGTCGAAGAGCATTGCTTCGCACTCTGTCAAGAGAATATAAGTTTGTCTTGGAGCAGGTTTTAAGCAGTGAGTTGTTGTATTATATCACAGAATGGACATAGCCAAGGTACACGCCTCTCAAAGTATCCTTGTCTGATCCCCATGTAGTGCCAGCAAGATTCTTCAATAGTTGTAATCGCTTCAGTGCACTGTTCTGTATATTATCAATATGGTTCTTGAGGCTGAGCTGCCAATCAAGTGTGACCCCAAGTTACAAGGGATGTTCTTCTTTTGTCACTTGGTGTTTATCTAGCCACAAGTTGATATTCTTCTTGGCTACTTTATGGCTTTTGGTAAAGATAGTGTACACAGTCTTTGTATAGTTGACTTTTAGTTTCCATGTTTGGCAGTACTTATGCAGTCTTCTAAGGTTTCTGTTCAATCTCTGAGCTCCACTTTCAACATTTTCATGAGAAATAGAGTGCAGCTTAATGATGAGCCTCGTGGTAAGCCCTCCTTTAAGATTTCTTTATATGAGATTGCATCACCAAAAACAAGACTTAAAAACAACAAATTCTTACATAAATTGACAACATCAATAGCAATCAATTGCACAAGAAAATAGGAATCGGAATATAACGCAACTGAAAATAAAATGACATTAAATACGCTAATTATAACAGACAATTAGGGACAACACGGTAGACCAAGATGGTAGACCAGCTGAGGCAATGACATTCAGTTGTTACTAGCCATCTCTTCACCCATCACCTTTAACAAAAAAAATTAATGTTTAGAAGCTTAATTATATTTACAGATGAAGATGGACAATTAGGAGTAGGAATTATTAATACTAAAATTGAAAATTTACACAAGATATAAAGTAACAGGTAATACACGTATCTTTACAACAGAATTAGTGGCATTCTTAAAAGCTTTAGAAATAGTTACAGAAAACCCTCCAAATAAAGTAACCATTCTCACAGATTTCCTTTCATCAGTGGAGGAAGTTGAGGGGAACTGCTGTAAGACGTGGAGTACAATGGATGGGTGTGAAAAAAAAATCGAAAAAAGGTAATTCGTCTTACGAGAACAAAAGACAAAGAAAATAGCCAACGTTACGATCACAAGGCCTTCGTCAGGGAAAGGAAAGAAATTGAAGGCTAGATAGGACACATAAGAACCTAAATAAATATAAATATTAAACCTAGGTACTTCCCTGAAGGAAACTTCCCGCAAACGGACTGGCGTTCCCGGAAAAGGAAATGACCGTCACCACCGGATGTATACAATACATACTACGAAACTAAAAAAAACGAAACTGAACAATAAACTACCCAAACGTAATATTAGTGGGGACTGGAAATAGAAGAGGACATAATGAGTTGGAGATAAATAAATATGAAATAAAAAAATCAAGACATATTAAAAACAGTGTATTCATACATATTATTAGAAGGCGGCAGAAAAATAGACAAATAGGATACGAGTGGAAAGAGTCAAAATGGAACAAGAGAGGAAAGGGGAAAAGGGGGGGGGGGAAGTGACCTCAGACAAAGGTGTACAGAGTGTTAAGACCGGCTGGTTTTAGACACCCCATGCGGTAGATAAGACGGTTCTCAAGCTGTTCTCGGCTAGCAGTGTCAGAGGAGCAGGATCTGATCGCCGTGACCTGGATGTCGATGGAACCATGATGGTCAGGACCATTACGGCGATCAGATCCTGCTCTTCTGCATTCAAAAAAGTAACAGACGTTAATTACGTCATTAACATAAAAGGCAAGCATAAGACATATCATATCAATATGTTAAAGACATTTACTCATCGTCCTACAGAGCTACAGGATATCTTTGACAGAATAATGGACACTACCGTATCTTCTTCATTTGCTGTTGTTCATACTTACTTAGTCTTTACCCTTCTAAAGTGAGGTGTAGAGGTTTGGAAGAGAGAGCGCCAGACTATCCTATCGGCTGTCTTCCTCCTGGCCTGGTTCCATTCTAGTCCTCGGTCCTTCAAAGATTGTCTAATGTTGTCCTCCCAGCGGACTCTGGGTCGTCCTGGGGGTCTGGATCACTGGCTCTTTGTTTCCCATGCTTGTCGTGGTAGCCGATCTTCTCCCATTCTGCAGACATGGCCAACCGATCTTAGTTGGGACTATTCTACTTGGGTCTGTGTCGTAAATTTATTTTGAGAAAAGTCTTAGAAATAGTGGTCCCGTTCAGAGTGAAGAATGATGGTGAAGGCTCTGTGATAGTAAGGGTTTTAGATGTAAATAGTTGATTCACAGAGTGCTGAGGAGAGCAAGGACAGACTCTTTTACGACAATCTTTTATCTCAATCTACTCCTTAAAACTCATCTGGACAAACAAGTTTATATTTGCAGTATCCAAAACACTCATGTACTCACACCGATATGGTGCTACAAAACTTTTAAAACAGATCGGCCACGTGACATAGTCGTAAACTAAATATACACGATATGGGATAATATTGGGCTATAGTAGGGGCCTTCCAAAACACAATGACTAAGAAGATAACGTGTTTATTTATCATTAAGAATCAGATTCCCCACATACACCCAACCCCCGGTCATTTATCTAGAATAAAAAAATACAAATTTAACAATGTGGTGTGGGGAAGTGGGGGATGGGGGGGGTATAATTAATATGCAAAAATTGGTATCCACTGAATGGCCTAAATCTTCTAGATACTAGCCCAAGAAACTAAACCCAGTGAAGTCAAAGAGGTAGTTTACCATTACAGGGGGGATGCCGAAAAAGTAGAAACATCTGTAGGTAGAGCGGCATTACCATGGAGGAGACGGGGGTGGGGGCGGCTTCTGAAAAGGAACAGGGGTATACTGTATTGTTTTTATCCAGTTGGGTTGCGATAATAAGGCTTTGGAGCAGTGTAAGAAAAATCCTGTTATCCGCTCTGCACTGTCCCAATCTGACTTACATTTTACTTAGTTATTACATCTGTTAATGGTTAAATCACGGGCAGGTCACGGTAGTGCGGTTTGCACAAATAATAACGCGGAAATGATGGGATCCTATATTCAGCCTGGAATTAATGAAATCACCATATAACGAAACAGTATAGGCCGAATACAACTAAGACCCTGTAGAGGTAACTTGCCCAGGTAGGCAAATTACACATGGTTGTAACATAAATTTCAGTCAACATGGCACGCTTTGTATGCCAACACTCATGATTCTCACACAACTTACGGCTCGTTTAGGGCATCTGAGGGCACTCCAAAGAAATATATAAACATCAATTAAACACTTGACAAATGGGAATAAGGTATCAGATTTTCTTCGAAAAGTCCGGCTCCAGAATAGCGAGTTAAACTTGTAGCAAAACAGTCTCGAAATCAGCTGACTATGGAAGTCTTTGGCGTTAATGTTGGGTTTATATACCGTTTCTAAGGGGATGGCATCGGTTACTGGATCCTTTCTGGTGCAAATGGGGTGGTCTCATTGATTTACCTGCGCTGATGGTAAAACCTCTTAATGCACGATGGCAACAAATGACGGGTGCGGTATGGTTTTTACTGGCGAGGGTTTTAAGGGTCGTTAAGAAAATAGCACATGATCAGTGTTCAATAGATTCTATGTTTCTTTTCGTGCTTATTTAGAGCAGTAAATAATACACAATAGCTCTTCGCAATATTGTATTCTTTACATCTTAACTTCATAATTTAATTTATGGCCATGTAATAATTGTTCATTGGGTTTGCTTTTTATTGCCAAAAAATTAGATAGTTTTGTATAATACCAAATACCCCACATGAAAAGGATCGCCTACTATTCATTTAAAGGTATTAAACAGGTCTACATCAGATTCTGAGGGTTTTTTAAGAAACCGTAGTGCCTGTAGGAACTCCTATAACCAGAGTGATTTACATTAATAGGCTGGAATCGCAATAGGTAGACTTTGATGTACACCCTATATAGGAGATTTTTTTAAACATGTGAATCATACCCGAAAAAATCAAATAAAATGATCTAAACGCGATAAATTTACAGTTTAACTATTTATACACTCGACGACCTTTTAATCATATAAATGCAGGAAGAACTGTTCAAATATTTTTAATAGATTTAAAACACACACACACATATGTAAGTTTAAGATATCTAGATTATTATATATTATATATATTTATTTAATATGATAATTTCTACTATTTTTAATTATATATATATCTTTATATATGATATAAATAATATAATATTATAAAACATAACATCAAATAAATTTAGTTTATATAACTTCGGCTTCGCGACTTTAAATGTTTTACATTAAGCCATTTTAAGTATCTACTCATCTTTTGGTGAAATAATAATAATAGATTATATCATTAATTTTATCAAACGGGAACTTGTTGAGCGATAGGTTTTAAAAAATGAATGAACTAGACCACCGATCATTTTAAAACAAATATATTATACCGTTTAGCGCAAAATAGAATTCACTGCAATAAGTTGAAAATCCAGAGGGAATCAAACAGATTTCACTATGCTAGTGCTGCTGTCAATGTCTGGCAAACGAGTGATAAAATGCATTTCTCAGAGGTCTGTATATATCTAACTGGAATGGAACTTAAAGGGATCGTGTGAGATTTTCACACTTTTTAAGATCTCCGGAGAAAATCGAGATTATAGCCGCCCGGCGTTTCCCCCGTTCGTCTCAGGCTTTCGAGCGTTCTCTGATTGACACAGAGATGTGAAATGTCTGCAAGAAGCTTGCTTCGTCCACTCTGGTTCACGCTGCCGTGTTATCTAGATCTCATGCCGCTAGTAAGTTTGATCCTGGCAACTCCCCACTGGGCCGGCACGAACGAAAAGGTGTCGCGCCATGCTTGCTTATAATCGCTCTAGAAACAGGAGTGGGCGTGATTTAACCTCTCCTTTAGGCAATGCGCTCTGCTGAATGCACAGAGGATAGCAGTTTACATATTAAGCAGCAAACGTGGTAACGAGTCCACTCAGCTCTGACACATATTAATGAGCCCAGGTGGAAGAATTCTCGTTGACGATAAAATTACAACAATATTCGGGGTACTGATGTTATCCGAAGGTTCTTTACCATATCATCTAACATTTTCAGGGACAGCTGAGTTGTCCGTCACAATCGTCCCCACTTTTGAGACATGGAAACTCGTTTTCATGTTTCGTTTATGACAATGAAGCTGCCCTGATCGGTAGCTTTTGGATGATTGGTATTTTCGATTTCCTCCTCTTCTTCCGTAGTCCAGTTTCTACTCAGGAAATCAGCCCCGACATTCTGTCTTCCCGGAATGTATTCCACTTTGAAAGAGTAAACGCTTAAAAGGAGGGCCTAACGCATGATCCTTGCGATAAATTCTTTATTGGCACCAAGAAAAGCTAATGGAGCGTGGTCTGTTTGCACCGTGAAAGATGTACCGTAAAGAAACTCATGATGGCGTCTGATGCTTTCAATCAAAGCGAGACATTCTCTTTCGACAACACTGTAGTTGCGTTCAGCCTTATTTAATTTCCGACTGCCATACGCCACTGGGAATAGCATATTCGGATCGGTGTCCTCGGCTTGAAGCAATGTTGACCCGATGCCCTGACCTGACGCGTCGACTCGCAATACGAAAGGTTTCTTAATGTCAGGTAACCTCCGAATGGGGTTACCGACAACTGATCTTTTAAGGTGCTGTATGCGTGTTCGCACTTTTGATCCCAAATGACCTTATCAGGACAACCTTTCTTTGTGAGGTCCGTCAGAGGTGCTGTGAGTCCGTTGAAATTCTGGATGTATTTCTGATAGTAAGCACATAATGATAAGAAGAAACGTACGTCTTTCTTCGTTCTGGGTATTTTTGCTACAACTATTTTCTCCACGTTCTTTTTAACAGGCCACATGCAGCCGTGAGAAATAGTATGGCCCAGGAAGTCTAGCTTTTCAAACCCGATGAGACATTTGCTAGGTCTGGCTGTGAGACCAGTTTCCTGTAGTCTCATGAGGAGCATAGCAACCGTAGCAATATGTTCGTCGTAGGTTTCCGATGCAATTAAGATGTCATCCATGAAACATTAAATGTGTAATGTCCTTCACTAGTGCTGAAAGCTAACAAAGGTTTAACTTCCTCCTTGACTGGTATTTGATAATAACCTTTACTGAGGTCAATCTTGGAGAAAATTCTTGCTTTGCTAAGCTTGGTGAACAACTCAGAAACAGTCTGGAGAGGTTCGGGCTGGAATTCCGTTACAGCGTTTAGCAACCGGTAATCTATACACAGCCGAACTTCCTTGTTGGGCTTCTGCAACAGCACTCCACTCGAACAGTAAGGAGATGTCGACTCACTGATAATTCCTGCCTGACGCAGCTTATCTATTTCTCCGCGAAGTGCATCAGCTTTAGCGTACGGAATGGGGTAAACTCTGTTTCGAACAGGGGTCTCGTTTGTTAATTTCATGTCAAATTCAATGAGATTTGTTCGACCAGGTACATCCGTTAAGACTGCATTGTACTGCTTCAGTAGCGCCCTGGTTTCTGTTTGTTGTTCTGGTCAGAGATTGTCGCCGAACTTGACATCTTTAAAGGATTCTGTGGGTTGCAATGGGTACTCCATGCAACCATCATCATCTTCCTCGTCTTCCGTTGCTATAGCGACAACCAGGAGATGCTCGGAGGATGGCACCGGTCTTTCCAAATATTTCTTAAGCAGATTTATGTGAAAGACCTTCTGCTTTCCTTTAATGGAGATCTTGTAATTGGTACGTGAGATCTTTTTAAGGACGGTAAACGGCCCTTGCCATCCGATGCGAAGTTTATTGCTTCCGGTTGGAAGTAGCAACAAAACTTGTTCCCCTGGTTGGAGTTCTCTCTCTGCCATCAATGGTACCTATACCCTGTAGCGGTATGGCAGCTTGCGTACCCTGACAATCCCCAGAGCTATGCCAGTGGGAGTTTTACTCCTGGTAGGTTCAACCAAGCTGGACTGGTCTGTGTGGGTAGGAGTCAGACAAAAGCTGGTACCCTGGTCCTCCAGGTTGGGGGTTTTAGCATAGGGCTGACACCCCTGTCTATGTAAAAAAAACAATGAAGTTACGGAAACAACAATAAATGAACAAACTTTGCTGCGGGATGGACATTCGGAGTCTGTGGCTCGTATGACTGTCAGTGGTGAAAGCCGAAAGGAAGCCCCTGACATGAAAACGGATGTCCTGACCGCAAAACAGGATACAAGAATAGGATTTTGGAATGTCAGGACAATGAACGAGACAGGTAAACTAAGACAGGTCACGGCAGAAATGAGAAACTATAGGTTACACATTCTAGGGATAAGCGAGAGAAGATGGACAGGGGCAGGAAAAGTTAAAACAGCAACAGGAGAAACAGTACTTTACTCTGGAAGAGAGGATGTACAGCACAATGAAGGCGTAGCCATTATTCTACAGAAAGGAATAGAAAGGACATTACTGGAATGGAAACCCATCAACAACAGACTGATAAGATTAAGATTGAGAGGGAGATTCACAAACACTACAATAATACAATGCTACGCACCAACGAATGATAGCGATGAGGAGGTCAAGGATGAATTCTATCAACAACTGCAGAAAGAAATGGAAGACACACCTAGATATGATCTTGTTATAGTAATGGGACTTCGATTACGGAAACAATGGCAAATGGGTTGATTTGCCATTGCCCTAAAGACGCCACTAGGCGTGATGGGAAACAATGGCAAAGAAAACCTATCTGCTGTTGCCCTAAGACGCCACTAGGCGTAATGGCCACTGACTGCTTTGACGGTCGGTGGCTAAGGACAGAAGAAGAAGAAGAAGATAGTAATGGGAGACCTCAATGCGAAAGTTGGTACACACAATACATATAATGAAAGAACAATGGGGAAATGCGGCAGCGGAACAGCAAACGAAAATGGGGATAAACTAATAAGTTTCTGTAGCATTAACAACCTGGTCATTGGAGGAACACTTTTCCCACATAAAGAAATTCACAAATTAACATGGGAATCACCAAATGGTCGGGACAGAAACCAGATAGACCACATCATGGTTAACGGTAGATGGAGACATGCATTACAAGATGTGAAGGTAAGAAGAGGTGCAGATGTGGGAAGTGATCACCATTTAGTAGTAGCAAAACTGAAAGTGAAACTAAGAAGGGCTGGACCAACTGTAACTGCACAGAAAAGGATTGACTTAAGCAAATTGAAGGACTCCCTTACCAGAAAAGCTGTTGCGGCCGACATAAAGAAACGATACCAATTTGCCAAAAGTCGGGAAAAGACATTGACTGATGAAATAGACCAGAATTTCAACACCATTTCAACAATATACAAGGAAAGCAGCAAATCATGCTTGGGATTCCAGGAAAGGAAGAAGCAAGACTGGATAACACCAGAAACATTAAACACCATAACGATGAGAAAGGAAATGAAAAGAAAGAAAACAGAAGCGAAGTCCCCCAGGTTAAAGCAACTATATAGCGAACAGTACAGTCAGCTGGACAAGGAAGTTAAACGCCAAACCCGAGCCAACAAAAGGAATTTCCTAGACGATCTTGCAAGACAGGCAGAAAAGGCAGCAGTGAGAAATGAACAAAGCACAGTATACAAAATAACTAAATTCATCAGCGGAAAACGAGGTGCAAACAATATTACATTAGTAAGAGATAAGCAAGGTAATCTCATCACGACAGCAGAGGGACAGGAAACAAGATGGGCAGAGCACTTCAGAGAAACTCTGAACAAGGAACCACCAGAGACACAATTAAATGTTCCTGTGGCTGAAAACGATCTAGATGTAAATACAGACATTCCACGAAAAGAAGAAATCATCACAGCAATCAAAGGGTTAAAGAACGGCAAAGCTCCTGGCCATGATAACTCAAATGCAGAGCTATTTAAGACAGACCCTGAGCTAGCAGCAGAACTATTAGAACCACTATTTGCACAAGTCTGGAAAACGGGGACAACACCATCAGAGTGGAACAAAGGAATAATTGTCAAATTGCCCAAGAAGGGAGATCTTACAGACTGCAATAATTGGGGAGGAATCACTCTTCTCTCAGTTCCCAGCAAAATACTAGGCAGGATAATTATACAGAGAATTTCAAAGGCAGTAGACCACAAACTGAGGAAAGAACAAGCAGGATTTAGAAAGAACAGAAGATGTGTAGATCATATATTCACTCTCAGGAACATTATAGAGCAGTGCTCAGAATGGCAAAGACAGATTTACATTAATTTCGTTGATTTTGAAAAGGCTTTTGACAGCATACATAGGGACAGTTTATGGAAAATACTGAGGGCTTATGGAATTCCAAGCTGCATAGTGTCAATCATAAAAAAGCCTCTATGCCAACTTTACGTGTAGTGTTGGGCAGAGCAACCTAACTTTTAAGGTGAAGACAGGAGTACGACAGGGATGCCCCTTATCAACCACTCTATTTTTAACAGTCATAGACTGGGTGATGCACCAGACAACAGAGGGCAGTCCAAGAGGAATAAGATGGACTACATTTTCTACATTGGAAGATCTGGAATATGCAGATGACATTGCACTACTAGCACATTCACATCAACACATCCAGGAAAAAAACGGATAGACTTAATAAGTTTAGCCAGCAGGTGGGCTTGAACATCAATTTAAAGAAGTCTGAGGTCATGACGCTCAATGTGAGCAACCCTGAGCCCATATCAGTAAGGAATCAGCAACTGGTACAGACAGATACGTTCACATACCTAGGAAGCACAGTAACACCAGACGGCGGGGCAGGTAAAGACATCAACATCAGAATGAATAAGGCAAGAACAGCCTTCTTTAGCCTAAACAACATCTGGAAGTCCTCCCAGTACAGCACAAGCACAAAATTAAGATTATATCAGAGCTGTGTGCTTTCTGTGCTTCTCTATGGTGTGGAATGCTGGAGAGTTACAGAGAAGGAAATGTCGAAATTGTCCTCTTTTCACACAACATGCCTAAGAAAAATTCACCGAATATTTTGGCCGAATACCATCACTAACCAAGATCTGCTTACTCGTAGCAAGCAAGAGGACATGCACACCATCATAGCTGGCAGACGCTGGAGCTGGGTTGGTCATGTCCTCAGAAGAGACCCCGATGCCATCACAAGAACAGCTATGCTTTGGACCCCTGAAGGAAAACGAAAGAGAGGCCGACCAAAAACAACCTGGCGGAGGACTGTGGAGGCTGAGATGCAAAGAATGAACCAGAGTTGGGGCACTGTACGAAGGATGGCCACCGACCGAGCAAAGTGGAATCAATTTGTTGTTGCCCTGCAAGACGCCACTAGGCGTGATGGCCACTGACTGCTTTGACGGTCGGCGGCTAAGGATCAAAGAAGAAGAAAGGAGTTCTCTCTCTTTTCAGCTTTGTTGTATCTTTTAGCATGTTTAGCGCGGGCTTTCTTAAGGTTGGTTGTAGCTAGATCCCATCCTAGCTTTAGCCTTTTCTTCAGCTCAGATACATATTTGCTGGCAGAGACGACTGTCTCGTCAGCCTTTTGGTCTGTCAGGGACCGAAGTAATGCTTCTAGTGGCCCCTTTATAGGTCTGCCAAATAAAAGTGTTGCTGGCGCGAATCCGATAGACGCTTGGGGTACCTCTCTGTAGGCGAATAAGGCAGCAGATATATATAGGTCCCAGTTTTCCGGTTTCTCCTGACCCAGCTTACGTAACATCATGGTGAGGCTGCCGTTAAAACGTTCCAGGAGCCTATTTCCGGCCGGATGGTAGGGACTTGTGTGGATGTGTTTGGCCCTCAAGATCTTAAAGATCTCCTCCATTAACAGGCTACGGAATTGGGATCCATTGTCCGTCAAAACTTGTTGAGGGAATCCCAACCGTGTAAAAATTTGCACGAGGGCTTCTGCGACATGCTTGGAATCCGTGCATGTTAGCGGTATAGCTTCGGCCCACATTGTGCAAGTGTCGACTAAGGTCAGGATGAACCTGTTCCTTCTTTTGGTCCTTTCCAGGGGTCCAATGATGTCGACAGCAACCCGTTCAAATGGAGTCCCACTATTGGCATTTGCCCCATAGGTACTAGGGGTGTCAAGTGTTTGGGTGCTACACGTTGGCACTGGGCGCAGGATTTTACGTACCTGATAATCTCAGAGTTCATTCCAGGCCACCAATAGTGGTTTTTTTATTCGCTGAATAGTGGCGTTTTGTCCCATATGTCCGCTAAAGGGAAGAGAGTGCCCCATTTCTAAGATCTTGAATCTGTACTGCGTCGGTACTAGGAGCTGGTTATTCCCTGTATCAGGGTCGCCCGTTCTACGATACAATACGTCATCCTTCGAAAAGATGTCTCCGTGCTGTCTGGGGTCCTTAGCCATGGGCAGTTTTCTAAAGCAGGGCTCCAGAGTAGGGTCCTTTTGTTGCGCCTGTTTCAGTTCATTCGGCAACAAATTTGGCGCAGGCTCCTCTCCTTCTTAGTTTGCCCTCTTGTGGTTACCGCTGCCACAATCGGCTCCTTTGGTCTCCCAACAAACACATATCTACATCCCAGGATAATTGGGTAGATAGGATCATCCATTTTGGCCGCTTTAATACAACCTCTGACAAAATCAGAGTGTATTTCTACCAGTGCGATAGGAAGCGTCCTGGGTGCATCACTCTTGAAAACTCCACATAGTTTGACGGTTTCCTCTGTCTCCTGACCGGGTTTGACTAGGTCTTCTTCTTTGATCCTTAGCCGCTGACCGACAAAGCAGTCAGTGGCCATCACGCCTAGGGGCGTCTTGTAGGGCAACAACAAATTGATTCCACTTTGCTCGTTCGGTGACCATCCTTCGTACAGTGCCCCAACTCTGGTTCATTCTTTGCATCTCAACCTCCACAGTCCTCCGCCAGGTTGTTTTTGGTCGGCCTCTCTTTCGTTTTCCTTCAGGAGTCCAAAGCATAGCTGTTCTTGTGATGGCATCGGGGTCTCTTCTGAGGACATGGCCAACCCAGTTCCAGCGTCTGCCAGCTATGATGGTGTGCATGTCCTCTTGCTTACTCCGAGTAAGCAGATCTTGGTTGGTGATGGTATTCGGCCACAAGATTCAGTGAATTTTTCTTAGGCATGTTGTGTGAAAAGAAGACTATTTCGACATTTCCTTCTCTGTAACTCTCCAGCATTCTGCATCATAGAGAAGCACAGAAAGCACACAGCTCTGATATAATCTTAATTTTGTGCTTGTGCTGTATTGAGAGGACTTCCAGATGTTGTTTAGGCTAAAAAAGGCTGTTCTTGCCTTATTCATTCTGATGTTGATGTCTTTGCCTGCCCCGCCGTCTGGTGTTACTATGCTTCCTAGGTATGTGAAGGTGTCTGTCTGTACCAGTTGCTGATTCCTTACTGATATGGGCTCAGGGTTGCTCACATTGAGCGTCATGACCTCAGACTTCTTTAAATTGATGTTCAAGCCCACCTGCTGGCTAAACTTATTAAGTCTATCCGTTTCTTCCTGGATGTATTGATGTGAATGTGCTAGTAGTGCAATGTCATCTGCATATTCCAGATCTTCCAATGTAGAAAATGTAGTCCATGTTATTCCTCTTGGACTGCCCTCTGTTGTCTGGCGCATCACCCAGTCTATGACTGTTAAAAATAGAGTGGTTGATAAGGGGCATCCCTGTCGTACACCTGTCTTCACCTCAAAGGTTAGGCTGCTCTGCCCAACACTACACGTAAAGTTGGCATAGATTCTTTTTATGATTGACACTATGCAGCTTGGAATTCCATAAGCCCTCAGTATTTTCCATAAACTGTCCCTATGTATGCTGTTTGACTAGGTGCCTAGCGACAATACAATCAAAACTTAATCCCGTGTCAAAGAGACAAGTAGTTGAGGTACATTCAAAATTACAGTTCCTCGCGTTGAGGGTCTGTCCCCCTCAGGTTGAGAATCACTGACATTGACTCTACCTTGCGAGGCTGTATGCAAACATCCGATGCGGTTTGGACCGGTATGCTTGCCCTGATCAGACGTTCCTGTTGTAGGGGTCTTCCCTTTTCCTTGACATTGGTGGCCGCGCTGCCACGTAGGCTTGGTGGGTTGATCAGAATTGTTGTTTGGGGGATATCGGGTTTTGTAGAATTTCGATTTTTCCTGGGGAGGTCTCTGGTTATTAGTTTCTCGTTGGTTATAGTGCTGAGAGGAGTTGGAAGAATAGGATGACTGCTCTAGATTTTGCTTTCGAGATGGCTCATCTGTGGGTTTACGTTTTGTGCTGGGAAAATCGGCCATTTCGTTTGTATAGCGTTCGGCCTTATTGAGAATGTCCTCAAGCCTGACTGCGCCCTGTTCAGCCAAAAATCTACGGGTTTCGTTTGACAAAGTTGACTTTATCTGTTCCACAAGAACAAGTTCAAGAAGTCCCTCATATGTAAGAGGTAATTCTGATAATTCAATGGACTTTGTCAAATAGCCCGTGAGACGTGAAGAGAACTGGGGAAATGTTTCCATGCTCTCCTTTCGGCTGTTTTTGAACATTTGCAGAAATTTTCGGGCGGTCATCTCAAACTGCTGTAGCAAGGCCTTCTTTAGCATGTCGTAATCATGTTGGTTGGTTCCCAGCTTTGTATATACGTCATAAGCATTACCTTTCAACGCAGTTGAGAGTTTAAGACTCCAGCGGGAACTCTCTAACCCATACAGATTTGCGAGCTTCTCGAATTTTTCTAGGAAGGTGTCAATTTTCTCACTGGGGCTAGGAAAAGACTCTAAAGTAAAAGACATCGCAGTTAATTGGGCAGATTGAGTGCTGGAGAGATCCGTTGACTGAGACTGGGGTGAAGACGGCTTTCCATTATTTGAAGTAGAGGCACCCCGACTCCCTAAAGCCTTAAGCGCCAATTCGTGCTGTCTCTCCCTCTCTCTCTCTCTTTTTCCTTGCGAGCTTCCATCTCTGCCTCAATTTTCTTGTGTGCAACTTGACGTTCTTCCGCTTCTTTCTTTCTAGCTTCTGCCCTCTCTTCTGCTTCCTTCTTCTCTGCTCTATCCTGTGCTTCTTTCCTCTCTGCTCTCTCTTGCTCCGCGTCATACCTTTCAAGTTCCTGGTTGACAAACGAGTTCGCTGCTTCGCCCTCTAATCCTGATTCCTTCGCTTCCAGCCTCAACATGGACCTCATTCTAATTCTTTCTGCCATGTCAAAAAACTATGCTTCTACTACTAAAGAATAGTAAGAAGGAACAAGAAGGGGAAAAAGAAAACTCAAAGCCGCTATGAGAAAAAACACACAGTATAAATTTACTTGTTTTACCTCCTACCTTGAAATGTGCTAACTTATCGCTGCGATTATCTGTCACTTAAGACTCTTAATGCAGCCAACTATGCAACGTTAAATGGTAAGTTAAACACTAGAAAAAAATCTACTATTACTAACAGTAGAGAAAAATTTTATAGTAAAACAATGTTAAAGGAAAAAATAAATTCCTGAAAATTTTAATTCTCCACCAACAAACTCCGCCATCTGAAGTCAGTTATGAGATGAGACGTTGTTAACTAGACTTTAAAAATCAGAACAAAACGTCTTTAGCTTAGCTCAACTCGCTAACTTCATAAAACCCTTGTGACTGTTAAAACAATCACGCAATCCCAGCAACTTTATAAAAAAAAATTTCCTGATATTTTCTTTGCCAGAGAATCAAAAAGGTACAAATATTATGTTATCTTGCTCTCTACTGCTGTGGGAAGAACAATCTTGTAAATATTCTGTGTGTGTGTGGTCGACCCAGATACTAAAAGGCGTTGTCTAGGGGTGTAATTATTTTTATTATACCCTACTTCACAAAGACAACCACTCACACTCTATCTAGTTAGACCCAGACTAAAATATCAGACTCAAAATCCCAGGCGAGCGGCTCATTTTATATTCGTAAATTTATTTTGAGAAAAGTCTAAGAAATAGTGGTCCCGTTCAGAGTGAAGAATGATGGTGAAGGCTCTGTGATAGTAAGGGTTTTAGAAGTAAATAGTTGATTCACAGAGTGCTGCTTAGAGCAAGGACAGACTCTTTTACGACAATCTTTTATCTCAATCTACTCCTTAAAACTCATCTGGACAAACAATTATTTGCCAGTATCCAAAACACTCATGTACTCACACCGATTTGGTGCTTCAAAACACACAGACGCACGTGAATACAAACTACGAATATAACAGATATGGGATAATTGTGGGCTTGGGCCTTCCAACACAATACTAGAAGTTTTACGTGTTTATTTATCATTAAAATCAGATCACAACATTTATCCAAATACAGGTAATTATCATAGATTAAAAAAAATACAAATAACAAGGTGGTGTGGGAAGGGGGGGGGGAAATATGAAAAATGGTATCCACTATGCCCTTCCCTCTTGTACTAGACCAAGATAAACCCAGTCCAAAGATAGGTAGTTATCAGAAAAATAGATAATGTAACCAAACAGTAAATCCCATTACTCTGGAAAAAGAGGTGTTACAATACTAAGTATGGGTGGTAGAAAAATCCTGTTATTCTCAACTGTCCTTACATTTTCTAAGCAAATGGAAAGGGGGGGGGGGGGGAAATAATAAACAGAGATATAAAAATCCCACTTAAAGAAACAATACAGAGAATAAAGTCAGAGTACTTGCCAGGTAGGCAAATTAAACAAATGGTTGTAAAATAAATTTCATGTCATTCATGCACGCTCGTGATGGCCAACACTCATGTTCTCACACAACTTACCAATCGTAGCATCTGGCACTCCATAGAAATATATAAACATCAATTAAACACTTGACAAATGGAATTGTCTAATTTTCTTCGAAGTCCGGCCCCAGATTAGCGAGTTTGGCTTGTAGCAAATAGTCTCGTAATCGCTGGACGATGAAGTCTTGGCGTTTATGTTGGGTTTATATACAGTTTCTAAGGGGATGGCACGGTTACAGATCCAGGTGGTGAAAATGGGGTGGTCTCATTGATTTCGCCGCTGATGGTAAAACCTCTTAATGCACGAGGACAACAAATGACCGGTGAGGTATGGTTTTACTTCGAGGGTTTTAAAATCCAGTTAAGAAAATATGCACAGTCAGTGTTCAAAAGATTTCTATTTTCTTTTCGCAGTAGAGCAGTAAAATAATACAAATAGCTCTGGCAATGTTCTTCTACAGTTAAACTTAATTTAATTGATGGCATGTAAAAATTGTTCTTTGGGTTTGCTTCTTTTCTTGCCAAAAATTTAGATAGCTGAATCCCAACAGAGGATCGCCAAAAAAGATTAAAATTTAAACAGTCTCATCAGATTCTGGAGGGTTTAAGAACCGAGTCTGTAGGACTCTATACCATGTTTTTCTTGCTGGGATCGCAAAGGTAGTGATACACCCTGTATGAAAGATAAAACATGTACTCATACCGAAAAATCAAATAACATTCTAAACGCGATAAATTTACAGTTAACTATTTATACACTCGCGTCTTTAATCATATAAATTCAAGAAGAACTCCCCGCGAGTTTAATAGTTAAAACACACACATATATATATAGAACTTAACTCAATTAAATTTAGTTATAAATTCCTTCGCGACTTTAAATGTTACTTTAAGCATTTAAGTATCTATCATCTTTGGAAATAATATAATAGTGTAACTGTACTGTAACAGTTGTAGTAGTTTTTTTGTAGAAGTACGTGGTGTGCTAAGTCAGTTGATAACCAATCACCCACACCACTGCACATATGGAAGTAACTGGCATCTTAAACTTCGCATACCAGGAAATGCAGTAACAGCTGTAACGTTTATACACTGTTTATTTAGACTGGAACAAGAGACATCAACGTAAACAATCCTGGTAAACAGTACCTGGTACATAGCAAACGATCACTGTCATGAATTACAAATAATAGTATGTCATAGAGAACATCGTATATCTACTCTCTCCACCTTCCCTTCTCTATCCATACAGTAGAGGAGCCGCATAAAGTCCTTGGCTCCTAAATCAATGTTAATCTTCTCCTCGTCGTCCCGGACAATGTATTATATGCCGCATACGTTCATGGCTAAGCAATGGCAATTCGAAATATGAGCCGTATCAGTCACCTGGCTCTTAAACAAATATAAATACTCTTCTGGCAATTCGATATAAGAGCCGTATCAGTCACCGGGCTCTTAAACAAATATAAATACTCTTCTGGCAATGCGATATATGAGCCGTATCAGTCACCTGACTCTTAGACAAATGTAAATACTCTTCTGGCAATGTCAATAATCTTTCCGCCCTCCATGGCGCTCTAATAGATGCCGTATACAGTTTCTGGCCTAAGGCAAAGTAAATGTTCCTCTTACCTTCCCGGCTCTAACAATACAAAATCTAATGAACATAGCACAATAAACACCAGCCATACTATCCCAGGCTGTAGAAATAACATAGGGAGTCTCCAACAATTCTATTCCGCAAGAACCTATCTCTCTGAATCACAGATAACAAACATGGCTGACCTCCCTGGTCAACCTAGAGCGACTGTCACGAGATTTCTCATATCAGTCCCCGCTCAAAAGTCACGCATGCGCGGTTACCGCAAAACGTGAACTCTGTTCTCAAGATTGAACAAGTCAAGGGATGTAACCCAAAGTCTGGCCCGTAAACAACGTATAATTTCCCCTTGACCATAATAGAAAATATATATATAAAACCTGTCTTTAACAGTCTACACCGACTCCCCCGGGAAAAAAAAATGATTCCATCATTTAAAAAAAAAAAAAAAAATTACATCACCAAAAAACCTCAAAGAAGTATGTAATATGAAAGTATAAATTCACCATGACAACATAAGTGAAAAAGAAAAGTGCACAAAACCATATGGAATACGAGAGGAACGAGCATAAATGAAGGAAAGTAATGCCATAAGGATAAAGAAAAATAATATGTCATGGAAAGCAATTACACGAAAGCGTGTATTGCATAATTAAACTACATTATAATACACAAGCATACATCACAAAAAATAATGCACACTCCAATTCAAAATAAACAAGTAGCTATCATCTAAAAATATAGTGTGCATGACAATCAAGTCAATAGATCCGAGGAGCACAAGTGATGAGATCAAAAAGGATATCCCAATAAACAGCACGTATAATTTCCCCTTGACGATAATAGAAAAAATATATATAAAACCTGTCTTTAACAAATAGATATATCATTAATTTTACAACTGGAACTTTTGAGATAGGTTTAATTTAATAGATTGTAAATTAACACAAAATCCAGTGCAATAAAAATGAATGAACTAGACCACCGATCATTTTAAAACAAATATATTATACCGTTTAGCGCAAAATAGAATTCACTGCAATAAGTTGAAAATCCAGAGGGAATCAAACAGATTTCACTATGCTAGTGCTACTGTCAATGTCTGGCAAACGAGTGATAAAATGCATTTATCAGAGGTCTGTATATATCTAACTGGAATGGAACTTAAAGGGGTCGTGTGAGATTTTCACACTTTTTAAGATCTCCGGAGAAAATCGAGATTATAGCCGCCCGGCGTTTCCCCAGTTCGTCTCAGGCTTTCGAGCGTTCTCTGATTGACACAGAGATGTGAAATGTCTGCAAGAAGCTTGCTTCGTCCACTCTGGTTCACGCTGCCGTGTTATCTAGCAGCAGGAAACTTCATCGTCCGTTCTGAGATCCCTTAGATCTCATGCCGCTAGTACGTTTGATCCTGGCAACTCCCCACTGGGCCGGCACGAACGAAAAGGTGTAGCGCCATGCTTGCTTATAATCGCTCTAGAAACAGGAGTGGGCGTGATTTAACCTCTCCTTTAGGCAATGCACTCTGCTGAATGCACAGAGGATAGCAGTTTACATATTAAGTAGCAAACGTGGTAACGAGTCCATTCAGCTCTGACACATATTAACTCTTACTATACGGGAGCTCCCAACGGGCTGATCACCCGTTTGCTAGTCACTTTGATTACGGAAACAACGACAAACGGATTGATTTGTCGTTGCCCTAAAGACGCCATTAGGCGTGATGGGAACAACGGCAAAGAAAATCCATTCGCTGTTGCCCTTAAGACGCCACTAGGCGTAATGGCCACTGACTGCTTTGCCGGTCGTTGGCTAAGGACGGAAGAAGAAGAAGATATGTGAGCTAAAACCGCGTTTTTACGCGCTAGTTTAGCTATCGTTACCGTCGCGCGCCACTTGAACTGGCGAGCCGTAAAATTGGTACTAATCCCGCGCCACTTCACGGGGCTTGCCGGATACTAAGAGTTAATGAGCCCAGGTGGAAGAATTCTCGTTGACGATAAAATTACAACAATATTTGGGGTACTGATGTTATCCGAAGTTTCTTTACCATATCATCTAACATTTTCAGGGACAGCTGAGTTGTCCGTCACAGTCTGCAGGGGGTGGGATTTTAAGCCTTGACGTATCGTCTGGTTGCGGACCATGTCTCTTCTTGTTACTTCAACAACCTTCCTCAGATACCTCATTTCTGATGTTTGGATCCGGCTTTTGTTGGTTGTATTCATTGCCCATCACTCGCATCCATATGTCAAAATTGGGCCACAGGTGGAGCGGAATACGGCCATCTTCGTTTTCTTACAAACCTCTCTCTTGCTGAGGAATCCTCGATTTATGGCCTGAAAAAGTCTCCCAGCTGCTGATTTTCGAGTGGCCAACTCTTCTTTGATGCCTCCCTTTTGGTCTATAATAGCTCCGAGATATTTAAAGTGGTCGACCTGCTCCATGACCTATTCTCCCAGCTTAATCTGATGTCTTCTTTCTTCTCGTGATATCACCATGGATTTTTTTTTAGAGCTGCTTATAACTATCCCTCTCTTCTCCAGCTCTTCCTTCCAGACTTGCAGGTTGTATTGGAGATGTGCCTCTGATTTAGCAATCAGGGCAACATCATCAGCAAATGCCAGCTCTGAAATACAGACCTGTCTCATCTTCCCGTACCCCACTGAATACTTTCTTTTTCTCTCCTTACATGCCTTGATAACATCGTCTATGAGGAGTATGAAAAGATAAGGTGAAAGGATATCACCTTGTCTTACACCAGTGGTGGTCCTGAACTCTTCTGACTTATGGTTTGCTGTCCTCACATAATTTCTGCAAGACTTGTAGAAGCTCTGTATAGCATGAATCAGAGGTGCTGGAATGTTCTTCCTTGCCAAACAGTCTCACAGTTTGCTCAAGGGAACCCTGTCAAACGCCTTTTCCAGATCTATGAAACAAAGATATATCTCACTCTTATACTCAAGGGCCTTTTCACACAGCTGTCTGATGTCTGAGTGTGAAGATTAGGTCTTGAGTACTTCGGTTTGCTCGGAATCTGCACTGGACCTCATCCAATTGTGGCTCAGCTAGGCGTCGGAGTCTCTGCTCTAGGATTCTAGAGTAGATTTTACCAGGGACACTGAGAAGGGAAATGCCTCTATGGTTTCCACATTGTCGATTGTCACCCTTTTTGAAAATTGATGTTATGATGGCAATCTCCCAATCCTTTGGTGTGGTCTTGTTGCACCACGCTGCCTGTAGGACCCTTAAGAGTAATAGGTCGCCTGATGCTCCCATGTACTTAACCAATTCTGGTGTTATACCATCATGCCCTGCTGCTTTGCTCATCTTGATTTTCTCCAGTGCTGCCTTCAGTTCTTCCATCTTTATGTCATCTTCATCACCATTGGTTTCCTCTTCTGTGCTAGTGGTTATCATTTCTGTTGCTTGACCTTGCTCACCATCAAGGAGTTCTGAGAAATATTCATTCCATCTTTCCATTACTTCCTTTGGGGGCAGTAAGCAATTTGCCTTGCTTGTCCTTTATAAATTTGAGAGGGCATTGTTTTTCCTTTCTCATGTTCTTTAAGGTCTTATAGAACAATTTCTTGCGCATCTTTTTCTAGCTTTTCTCCAAATTCTTCCCAGGACTTCTGTTTTGCTGCTAGCACCTTGTTCTTTGCTTCTGTTCTGAGTATCACATATTCTCTATATCTCTCCGTTTGTCCTGCTGTGTTTTTAGCTACTAAGTATTGTTTCCATGCCATTTTCTTCTCTCTTATTTTCTCTTTGACTTCCTCTGTCCACCAAGGTGTCCTCTTTCTGTGGCTCCCAACCCGGACTTCAGCACATGCTTCTGCAGCAGCTGTCTTTATGATGTCCTTGAATTTAAGCCAGAGGGTTTCCAAGTCATCAGGTTGTTCTTCTGTGTTTCTCACCGCTGTAGCAATAAGCCCCTGATATCTGGTCTTAATTCCTGGCTCTCTCAGCTTGTAGGTCTTAATGCTCATTTCTCCCGTTTGATTACTTGGTTTCTTGGCTGATATTGGGCAGTTCCTAGTCTGAACAACTCTTTCAGTTGTTCTTTTGATTGTAAGCAGGTAGATATCACTTCCAATCTCTGGCCCCCTCCAGACTCTAGCATCCCGGACATATTTTAATGAGCTCCTCCTAACAATTGCATAGTCGATCACTGACTTCTCATTCTTTGTTGGTTCACATCTAATGTATGCATGTATGCGCTTTTGAGGGAACTTTGTGTTTGTAATGATTATATTCTGCTCACTGCAGAATCTAAGGAGTCGCTTTCCGTTGTCATTGAGAGTATCTTCTCCATATCTTCCGATAACTCCACCGTATCTAGCATCGTCATTTCCAACTCTGGCATTTAAATCTCCGAGTATGATAATTTCATATAGGCAGTCATCCACTGTCCTTTGTAGCAGCTCGAAGAATTCCTCCTTGATCTCTGCTCTCTCCTCCTCATTTGGCCTATGCCTTTACATTATGACCAGGTTGACTATGGTTTCTCCTTCTTTTAGTTTTACAACCACAATGCGCTCCGAGACAAAGTTCCATCCCTTGATACTATCTTTTTGGTTTTTGGCTACAATGCAACCAAAGCCCCCTTTAGCTCTTTCAGATGTGGGTACACCACTGTAGAGCAGCAGCGTGTTGCCATCGAGATCCATGACTCGTTGTCGCTTTTTCTTTGTTTCCGTTATAGCAGGATTTCTAATTTTGCTTTCCTCATCTCTTCCACCAGCTCTTTTTCTTTCCCATTTATACTTCTTGTGTTCCAAGTTCCATAAGTCATAGTCCGTAGTCCGTTCCAGTTCGTCGCCTTTAGAATCAGTCCGGTTTTCTTTCTTGTAGTTCTCGTAATCATGTTTTAAAGCAAACAGGTGATTGGCCTATTGTGCCTTTGCATGATGGAGGGGCTGCCTTCTTACGGCCTCCTAAAGAAATCTGATGCATCACTAAGAATTTTCATCGATTTTAGAAAACTAAATAAGGTTACGGTAACAGATTCCGAACCTATGCCAATTTTAGAAGGCATGCTGCCTCAGTTATCGCAGGCATCATCTGAAGACAGCGACCAGACTTCTCAAGATTTGTGAAGTATACACTACAACATAGTTACCAGAAGTAAATAGACTTTCCAGACCACAGAAACAGAATTAATTTGCTCAACAGTAAGCAAAGACAGTATACGTCAACGTATATATCAACAGTTTATGTTCGAGAACATGGCAAGTATATTCCTTGACCAAGAAAATTCAAAGTATAACAACAGTTATCAACAGATCAACAGTTTATGTTCGAGAACATGGCAAGCATATTTCTTGATCAAGAAAATTCAAAGTATAACAACAGTTATCAACATAACAACAGTTATCAACAGATCAACAGTTAATGTCCTAGAACATGACAAGCATATTCCTTGATCAAGAAAATTCAAAGTATAACAACAGTTATCAACAGATCAACAGTTTATGTTCGAGAACATGACAAGCATATTCCTTGATCAAGAAAATTCAAAGTATAACAACAGTTATCAACAGATCAACAGTTTATGTTCGAGACAAGGACCAGTACATTCCTTGATCAAGAAAATTCAAAGTATAACGACAGTTATCAACAGATCAACAGTTTCGCTAAAAAGATGATCTTATCTTTAAATGTGTTCTCTAGCGTTTCCCCAAAGCAAACGCTTGCGAAAAGGGGGAATAATGTTGAGTGCACATCATGGGGTGAGAGAAATTTGTAGATTTGCGTCGCACCAAGATATTCGTGACATAAACGCAGAATATTGGGTTTAGGATCTGACGTATCGGCATAGTGAAGGATGACGAAAGTTTGGGTATCTAGGAGATATTCCGCAGTGTTCGTCCAAGGTGGCTGTGTCCACTGAATTCAAAGTGTTCGTCCAATGGACATGGAAGGTGTAGAAATTATTCTACTGAAATAAATGTGTGATAGACCTATCACTAAACAGGAGTCTGACTTGACTGAAACTGAGATTGCGTTACAGATATATTTAAAGGGAAATAAGAAAGTGAAGTTTCCATCATAAATAGCCTCTATTCTAACTTTACGTGCAGTGTTGGATCGAGTAATGTAACTTTCGAAGTGAAAACAGAAGTACGACAGGGATGCCCCTTATCAACAACATTATTTTTGACAGTTATAGATTGGGTGATGCGCTAGACAACAGAGGGCAGTCCAAGAGGAATTAAATGGACAACGTTTTCTACACTGGAAGATTTGAAATATGCAGATGACATTGCACTACTCGCGCATTAACATCAACAAATTCAAGACAAAACCGATAGACTGAATAAGAATGGCCAGCAGGTTGGCCTGAACATCAATTTGAAGAAGACAGAGGTCATGACACTAAATGTGGGCAGTTCTGAGCCAATAACAGTAAGGAACCAGAAGTTAGAACAGACAGACACATTTACTTACCTAGGATGCATAGTAACACCTGACGGCGGAACAAGCAAGGACATTAACAACAGAATGAATAAAGCGAGAACAGCCTTTGCTGCTCTCAACAACATTTGGAAGTCTTCCCAGTACAGCACAAACACCAAATTAAGACTGTATGAGAGCTGTGTACTTTCTGTGCTTCTCTATGGTGCGGAATTTTGGAGAGTAACAGAGAAGGAAATGTCGAAACTGTCCTCCTTCTACACAATCTGCCTAAGGAAAATTCTCCGAATCTTTTGGCCAAACACCATCAGCAACCAAGAACTACTTATTCGGAGTAACCAGGAGGATATGCACACTATCATAGCTGGCAGACGCTGGAGTTGGGTTGGCCACGTCATCAGAAGGACCCTGATACCATTACAGGAACAGCTATGCTATGTGTAGCGGGATTTGGTACCACTTGCTTCGTTTGGAAAAAAATGGTTAGTGCGACACGCATACACACACACAGTGCAGGAATAACACGCGACGGGTCTTGCTTTGAAGTTTGAAGTATGCGGAAAAAATGTGAATTACGTCTAGCCGACAGCATTGAGAAAGGTAGGATATAGCGAATATAGGAATGGCCGACTTTAAAAGTTTGCATTTACTGGAAAGAAAATTTAAAACTACAAGAAAACGCCTTGTTGGAATACAATTAAATAAAAAAAATTCACTAAAGGAAATAGACTATAAATGATACCCAAAAGGATATTATTCAAATATAAATAGTTTTAAAAATAATTAACATTTTTCATCGTTATCACATCTGCTAAAAGTTAGCTAATAATCTTTAAAAATGTATTATACATACATGCCTAAACGAATTGCGATAAAACTTGAATAGAATGAAAGCCTCTTATGAAAGGATACCTAGAAAGGAAGGAAGGATATAAGTGTGTAGTGAAAAGAAGAGAAAACAAGTACAGAAAAATCACAGATTGCCTCAAAATCGCCTCAAACCGAGAGATTAAACGAAAACTTTATGGGACTTCAAAGTGTGCTTTCTCGTACGTGAGATATGCCCAAATATATGGACAGAACGGCGCGTTGAAAATCACACACACCGAATCCAGAAGCCAGAGTTAGAAACTGGAAGACAGCATCTGCAAGAAAAGTTCTTTTTTCACGCTGCATGCAGGGCAGATTAAATTCAGCCAATACAGTCTCACCGTGAGCTTATTAATCCTAAGAGGGTATGTAAGTTTAATAAAGATATATGTATGACTAATATCATTTTATTTCAGATTTTATTTCTGATTGATTGTATCAGATATAATAAAAAGGGAATGACGCTAACCAGAGATAACCTCCACCGGCATTGTCAGGAAGCATAACCATTAATTGGTTAGTCAAATATATCAGGGCTAGTTCTTGCCTGGAAGATTACGACATACCAGCAAGTACATAAGTGACTTGACATCCATAAGTGGAAGGCAAAGGTTATATCTTACCCATGTATCATAACATGTGATTTATTCATGTATTTTGTTAATTCTGCACAGTAGACATTATCTTATCATGCTATCTCTGTAACATACTATCATGATTCATTCATTTATATACAAACACTGAAGACATGGTCGCATCATGAACAGCAGTTGGTGGTGAGATTGTTGGAACACCATGGCCACATATTACCTTTTGTTCCAGGTTTTTATGATTGTAGCAAAGTTTGATTTTGCTGGGGAGGTTATGATGGTATCCTAAAAGAATGAAATCGGTGTCTGCATTAACCGTGTGAGGTCAAGCACATGTAGGTCCCTGACTCTAAAAGATGATGATGATGAATTATTTGCAGGGAACCTAACGCTACCTCCCTAGATCTCACACGGTCACTATTTTGGCTCTAGTGTCTGGTGTATGATGTACCTAGTGTCTAGGGGAGAAATGAAATGATGGTACATACACAAAAACACTTTAATTCTCTATGAGGAAGTGAATAAAACCAGTGGTTAAGTTTTTCTTTAAAATGAATTTTCTGTACAATTTAATTTGCCTGTCCAGTTATATCTTTTGGATTGGTCTTTGAAAATGAGGACAAGATAGTTTACAGAAAAGATCAACTAAAATTATGTGTGGACTCTTAGTCCAATACCTATAAAGTCACTATATATCTTTCCTGTTGGAATGTTCACAGCTTACACTTTATTCATCTAAGAGGGAGAGTCACTGTGTATGAGGGGCTGTAGTATCATCATACCCCATCAACTTCCTGAGTATGATTTGAAATACCAGTGTTTATTACAACGAAAGTGTCAGATATACCCAGATGCTTAACACATCACCTGGGATTCCTTGTAGAATGTTAATGCAGTGTGTAGTTGCAGAAAATCTCGATATCACATCTCACGCCCAAGCTCCTACTGTTATCTTTTGACAGCATAAATGAATTTTCGGAGACTTCTTGGCGTTATCGTCACTCTTCAGGTTTCCTGTTACCGGCTGGCAACAGGAAATAAAACCTCTGCAACAAAAGGACACCCTGGCCTTTTATATCTGATCACTTATTATATTTATTATTTCCCTACGGTGATATGGGGTCAGCCTCGCGTGCATTACAGGTGCACTCGCCCCTAATTTTAAATGACTCACACCTTGCTGTGACCACACCTCAGGTCCCTATGGCAGATACGCCACTGTACGTTTACATAGTTTTCCTCAATAAAATAATGTGGAGTAACCACATTTCCTTTGGTATGATTTTCTCTTCTTTTCTTTTTTAAATATAAATGCTTCAGGCATGTTTAACAGTGTTCATAGAACACAGAGGCTTACTAATATTCTAATACAATAATATTCAAACAAAATCATGACAACATACAACAGTTAGATACATTGCAATGTGAGGACTCAACAATGTCTGCTCCCGGCATGTCCTTCCCTTTTCCCAATAGCAGTATCTAACTTTGTAGTTGGAATAAACATAGTAATTCATAAAGCATCCTTACCACAAATTTCAAGAAATATAAACAAATGACGCTGACTTGCAAAGAAATGGCCTCAGTTTCTTCTGCACTGTCCAGACTGCGAATTAATTCTTTATTTAATTTTACAATTAACACAGCTGATCTCAGCGTATTTGAATGAAAAGTTTTGTTCAACTGGCAATGAATAGTGAAAGCCTTTTACTAATATTTATTAGCACTGGCCAATCGAAAGCTTGCGACTACCGGAATTCAAATGTAGTTTTTGAAAAACCAAATTAATTCCAAACAAACTCTGTGTCTGGTAGTCGATTGGCCAGCCTGCTTTAGTTATGCCAATACAAAAAGATGTTTCGTTTTGGTTAACAATTTTCCTACCGCTCCCCTTTCCCTCCTATACTCTTGTTCCTCAAGGGAATTTGAATGTACCTCAATGCCTCTTTTCTAAGCTGCCGTCCCCACTAACGTTATGGAAAAAAAAAAACAAGCAGGAACAACAGTCTGTCTGGTCGCGCGTCCGTAGACATTTAGTATTTTCTCAATAACTTGGCTAATTCTTGGACTACCATATTATTTAAAGCACATTCTTGCTCAGTGGACTCTAAGCTATACTACCATATGATTTTTATGGTCAGTTTCATATTGGTTTAGATTTTCAATTTTTGTCATAGTCAATCGTCAAATAAAAATTTTACACAAGACGGCCATCTTTCCCCCCTTTCTCATCTCTCGCTAGCATGTATTTTCAAATAACTAACTTGTTTTTGTGACGTCAGAAATACTACCGCGAGGAGAAAATAAAATTGTCTGCGTGTTTGTCTCTGATGGCTTTGCCACAACGTGTATATATGCAAGGCACAACGTGTCAAGCGAAGCAGGGTTTTGCGTGGCGGGTTAAGAATTGGCGTTAATAATTGTATTGTCTCGTGTTACACTACCAAATAATGTAAGGATTACTACTGATTACCAGCGTTAAAGTCAAAATACTACGTTAATTCAGACAGTAGTTTGGCGGCACACTTCCGCAAAATCGTTAATTATAAGGCTAGGCTGCATTGTGTATGCAGCAGATCTGGCAAAATGTTAAATATTAGTAGTACGTTTTCGAAACCGAAACTAAAACGCGTGTTAGATTTTTACCGTGGGATCGTTCTATAGGCTTTAGCACTGCACAAAAGGCAGCGTTGCTGGCGTGTGAGACCATCACCGTCAGACACAATCGGGCGGGTTTATTGATTATCATTTTATGACCAAAATCTACTGAAATGAGCGATTATTCTCGTAGATTTTACTACAATGATCGAATTTTTATGATCATTCCTGATCGAGAAACTAAAGACTTGAGGACCGTTGATCCTGCTAACTGAAGCCTAGAGGTCAACCAATCTTCAACTCCTTAGTCCCCCGTAGTTATAGGGCGGGCTGAAGGAAAGTCTATTGATTGCTCAGAGTATTCACAGCCGTAGCTCAATTGTGATACCAGTGTACTTCTCGGGCACTGGAACTTCATACTTTCTGGAGAGAGATTCTACTTCTTCTCTACCACTATTATCATACTAGGAAAACCTTTCGCTACACTATGGACCCCCGAGGGAAAGCGAAAGAGAGGCCGACCAAAAACAACTTGGCGGAGAACTGTGGAAACTGAGATGCAAAGAATGAACCAGAGTTGGGGCACTGTACGAAAGGTAGCCGCTGACCGAGCAAAGGGAATCAATTTGTTGCTGCCCTACAAGACGCCACCAGGCGTGATGGCCGCTGACTGCTTTGACGGTTGGTGGTTATGGATCAAACAAGAAGAAAAAAGAAAGTGAAACAGATTGGCCAAGATTGCCAGGAATGTGGGATAGATGTATCACTAAGGTTAGTTTTAACATCGAATAATTCGTGTAAGTCTGAACAACATCTGGAAGTCCTTTCAGTATAGCACAAGGACAAAATTAAGATTATATCAGAGCTGTTTGCTTTCTATGCTTCTCTATGGTGCGGAATGCTGGAGAGTTACAGAGAAGGAAATGTCGAAATTGTCCTCTTTTCACACAACATGCCTAAGAAAAATTCACCGAATCTTTTGGCCGAATACAATCACCAACCAAGATCTGCTTACTCGGAGCAAGCAAGAGGACATGCACACCATCATAGCTGGCAGACGCTGGAGCTGGGTTGGCCATGTCCTCAGAATAGACCCCGATGCCATCACAAGAACAGCTATGCTATGGACCCCTGAAGGAAAACGAAAGAGAGGCCGACCAAAAACAACTTGGCGGAGGACTGTGGAGGCTGAGATGCAAAGAATGAACCAGAGTTGGGGCACTGTACGAAGGATGGGCACCGACCGAGCAAAGTGGAATCAATTTGTTGTTGCCCTAGAAGATGCCACCAGGCGTGATGTCCACTGACTGCTTTGACGGTCGGCGGCTAAGGATCAAAGAAGAAGACGAATTCGTGTAAAATGTCGAGGAGTTAGTATCGACTACCTCAACCACACCCGTTGAAGGTGAACGACATATATAAGGAATATTGTGTGAATACACATTTGTTGATCCCTTCGGAGAATAGAAGGATGTAGAAACATTGTATAAGTTTTAAAAGGGCGAACCTAAATAATAATGTGTTGAGATTGAACTTTATGGTAACGAACTCAGGATTAAAATAAATGAACTGAATATAGTAGCTGATACTGAAAGCACACAAGGACGATAATATTGAATCGAATATTGACAGTGAATCGGACATGTTTCTTTATAAGTAATGTATTTTCATTATGTAAAAACGTCTTGTGGTAAATTAAATGAGTAGAAATATTGAATGGATTGCGACATTGATGTTTACAGTTCATATGTTATATTTAAATTGAATGAGAAATATTTATAAGTTCCACAAATGCGTACGCAGGGACGTTGAAGTGAGTGCTACAAATTTACTTATAATCGATTCCAAAGAAAATGAAGCCAGATTTCTCTGTTGATGTAGTGTTGGAAAAATGAACCACTTAGACTACGAGACCAGAACGACCCGAGACGCAGTTGATAGATTTACATAAATGTAATACAAGTATGAAACAAAACCACACTAAAAAGACTCAACAGACAACTAGTGGTGAAAAAATTTTAATTCTCCACACCTGTGACTTGACTCTAAATTGTATGGTCCACCATTGTGCTAACGGAAGAGAGGATAAATTGTCCACACATTCTATTACGTACAACAAAACTGAATAGCGAGTTGTAACTAACTAGTCAGTAAATCTTCGTATCTTTGAACAATTTATGTCCTGGTGATTGTCTGTGGCAACAACAATAAAAGTGAGTTATTGAAGCTTGTTTAATGATCTAGACCAAATCTGTGTTGTCCAAGTAACACGTGATTATATGTTTTTAAATAGTTGTCTTGACATGTTTATGACGATCAGCTGCGATCTAAGTTTATGGATTTGAAAACTGCCGCACTTAAAACGCGTGAATAAAATAAACAGCCTGATAGCATACGTCAGTGTCGTACTTAGAGTGGAGGGTGAGGGGTGGTGTGGTTCTGATGTTCCTAGTGTCTTCTTGATGGCTTGAAATATCTTTTGGGAACACTTCTGCGGGCGTGATAATCTGCTTGTTTTAATAGATGCTTCTGCGACATGCTTGGAATCTATGCATGGTAGCGGTACAGCCTCGGCCCACATAGTGCAAGTGTCGACTAAGGTCAGGATGAACCTGTTCCTTCTTTTGGTCTTTTCCAGGGGACCAATAATGTCGACAAATGGAGTACCCACTATTGGCATTTGCCCCATAGGTACTGGGGGTGTCAAGTGCTTTGGTGCTACCCGTTGGCACTGGGCGCAGGATTTCACATACCTGATAATGTCAGAGTTCATTCCTGGCCACCAATAGTGGTTTTTTATTCGCTGAATAGTGGCGTTTTGTCCCATATGTCCGCTAAAGGGAAGAGAGTGCCCCATTTCTAAGATCTGGCTTCTGTACTGCGTCGGTACTAGGAGCTGGTTATTCCCCGTGTCCGGGTTGCCCGTTCTACGATACAATACGCCGTCCTTAGAAAAGATGTCTCCGTTGTGTCTGGGGTCCTTAGCCATGGGCAGTTTTCTAAAGCAGGGCTCCAGAGTAGGGTCCTTTTGTTGCGCCTCCTTCAGTTCATTCGGCAACAAATTTGGCGCAGGCTCCCTCTCCTTCTTGGCTTGCCCTCTTGTGGTTACCGCTGCCACAATCGGCTCCTTTGGTCTCCCAATAAACACATATCTACATCCCAGGATAACTGGGTAGATAGGATCATCCATAATGGCCGCTTTAATAACCCCTGTGACAAAGTCAGAGTGTATTTCTACCAGTGCGATAGGAAGCGTCCTGGGTGCATCACTCCTGAAAACTCCACTAAGTTTGACGGTTTCCTCTGTCTCATGACCGGGTTTGACTAGGTGCCTAGTGACAATACAGCTAAAGCTTAGTCCAGTGTCAAAAAGACAAGTAGTTGAGGTACCATTCAAAATTACAGTTCCTCGAGTTGAGGGTCGGTCCCCCTCAGGTTTAGAATCACTGACATTGACTACCTTTCGAGGCTGTATGCAAACATCCGATGCGGTTTGGACCGGTTTGTTTGCCCTGATCAGACGTTCCTGGTGTAGGGGTCTTCCCTTTTCCTTGACCTTGGTGGCCGCGCTGCCACGTAGGCTTGGTGGGTTGATCAGAATTGTTGTTAGGGGGGTATCGGGTTTTGTAGAATTTCGATTTTTCCTGGGGAGGTCTCTGGGTATTATTTTCTCGTTGGTTATAATTCTGAGAGGAATTGGAGGAATAGGATGACTGCTCTAGATTTTGTTTACGAGATGAGTTAAAGAATGGAAAAGCTCCTGATAACGACAATTTAAACGCCGAGTTATTTAAGACAGATCATGAACTAGCAGCAGAAATATTAGAACCACTATCTGCACAAGTCTGGAAAACAGAGAAAACACCAAAATAACGGAATAAATGAATAATTGTCAAATTCCCAAGAATAGCGACCGTGCACACTGCAACAACTGGAGAGGAATTACTCTCCTATCAGTTCCCAGTAAAATACTAGGCAGGATAATTATTCAGAGAATTTCAAAAGCAGTTGACCATAAACTGAGGGAATAACAAGCGGATTTTAGACAGAACAGAAGATGTGCAGATCATAAATTCACCCTGAGAAACATTATGGAGCAGAGCTCAGATTGACAGAGACACCTATATATTAATTTTGTGGATTTCAAAAAAGCTTTTAACAGCATTGTTACTGTGTAAATTTCTTCTGTTACTGGGTGATTGTTTGTGGTGGGTGTTGTGGTGGAAGATAGTGCTATTGTCTGGCACAGCTGACAAAGTTGACGATGTCAGTAAGGTCGGGCTTACTGTAAGTGGCCGACAGGTCTGTAAATATAAATATGCGAATGTCATGAGTTCTTATGATTACGTAAGTCTCTGGTATCACCCACACAACTGTAACGCCAGGTTAGGAAATCCACTAACGGGTAAGACGAATAAGGTTTCCAATTATTACACAGTTTATTGGACACAGCAACATCACAAACGGTACATTGTCACAGGTTACTACAGCGTACAAAATCTATAGCAAAAATGGGTTGCAGAACATAGCAAATATCCAGAAATTGGTTGCATACACAGCAACTCTCAGTACAGTATATACCCATAGAAAAAACATCCATCAAAGGAAAAAGGATTGCATACATATCAATTATCAGTACAGCAAATATCCATAAATTGGTTCATACACAGCAACTCACGGTACAGCAAATATCCATAGAAAAAATATCCATCAAAGGAAAAGGGATTGCATACATAGCAATTCGTCATAAATAATATGAGCCGAAGTAATCCATGGCATTTGAATAATATCGTGAAAAAAACTCTTCCCTTCAATAATATACTCTGGTCACACTAGGGAGACAAAAAACCATCTCGAAGCCCTGCCAGATACTTAATGACCGAGATTATAGTTTCTCAGTACAACTCAGTAAAGTCGCTCATTCGCGAACTAACTGCTTGACATGTGAGCTCAGCTCATCCGTCTCTTCCCCCTACATTAGAACAGTTTCTTTATTTTTTGTTTTTTTAAACTAACACAGACTCAGTTGAGCTATTTTTTTAAACGTGCTTACAAGCAAAAATCAGCCCCGTACATAATAATCCCTAACACTTAACTCCCCCTCAGAATCATGACTTAACAGATTACACCGACCCTCGGGGAAAAAAATGATTTTTTTTTTTTTGAAAATTACATCGAACAACAATGTGAGGTCGATCAAATTCAAATATCTACAACAAACAATTACACTATGTTAAGTCATATTAATAAACCAACAATAGACGATGGAAGTATGTGTAAAGTATGAAGGTGAAGTATGCAAAGAGAATCAAACATCAAATTCAAACAAAGATGAAGTATGCAAGCATAGACAAAATATGAACCAATAAGTGGAAAGTGAAAAGAGGAGATGAAATGAAATGAAGAATGACCAGCAATGAAATGAGTGTAGAGAAAGAAAGCAATGATACAACATGGTAACAATTTTAATTAATCAATGGATTGTGTGTAAATAAATACAAATATGGCAAAACATCATGGAACAAAAAGGCAATGCATATATAAACCAAAAAACAAAAAGAAAGCTACAATCTAAATAGAGCATAGTAGGCAAGAGAAACAAGTTAATTAACTTATTCCGTACTAATAATGAGCTTATTTATGAAATCGAAACTAATAACGCGTATAAGCAGTTACTACTGGTGCACAACTAAGTACTAGGTATTAAAAATAAATAACAAAGTCAGAGAACAAAAAAAAAAAAAATAGAAAAGACACACACTTGGTAAATGTTCATCAACACACTGTTGTGTATGAATAATATTCTAATAACATGTCACATGAAAGTCTAAGAACATAATGTCAAAGCTCCAGCGGCCTTGGAAAGACTTGTGAGCATACGAGACCAAAAATCATCCAATGCGGAGTCAAAATTCCAAATAGCTTGAGTGGTACAGTCAAACTGGCGCAAGGCGACACGTAGAACAGATTGTAAAGTAACTGCATAAACATGTAACAAAACAGCTCCGATTCCCATCGAGAAGCCGTTCCTGCGAATAATCAAATGAAAATTTCTGTTTGGTAACGGTATGATATTATAAGAGAAAAAAGTCAACTTTAAATTTAACCTACCGGGTGTGGCCGTGCAAACTTCAAACCACTGTATGATGTTAGTCGAACCTTCCTCCGATAAACGAGAAAGGATAGCAGTGAAAGTAGCACAGACTAACTTGAAATAACAATTGTATAGGGCGATAAAGTGTCTGAGAAAAATAGCAGTGTCTGCAGGTTAAAGGAAATAGTTAGCGACTGTACAGTCAGCTGGACAAGGAAGTAAAACATCAAACCCGAGCCAACAAAGGAAGTTTCTAGACGATCTTTCAGGACAGCAGAAAAGGCAGCACTGAGAAATGAACAAAGCACAGTTTATAAAATAACTAAAACTATCAGCGGAAAACAAGGTGCAAACAATATTACGTTAGTAAGAGACAAGCGTATATCTCAAAGGCTGAACTGAAGTCATAGCCTGTGTACTGGGCAAGGAAAAAAAAGCAAGAAACATACAATAAAGATGTAAAAGCAGACAGTAGTAAACTTGGACCTACGTCGAAGTTTAAAAGAAAAGCAGTAAGTACAACAAAAAGTCGAAAAACACGAAGATACTGAGCTAACCGGCCCAATAAGAAAGTTAAAGAAACTCATAAGGTATAGATATGTACTAAGAACCAAGTCCGTACATGTAGCTAAGAAAAGGCTAGTCATTGCAGCAAAGGAGTTGCAATCAACATGACTAGATGTAGATTCAGTCGTAGCGATAACGTTAGTGTGTGTGTCAGACAAAACCGAAGGATCTTCTTCTATAATGGTACTTAAAAAAGCATCAAAGTTAGAGTTGCGATGTACTGAGGTATGTCGAACTGGGCTAAAAGAAGCACCCAAATTAGTATGATGAACAATCGTATCATCAATACAGCAATATTGCACGAAATTAGCAGAATGTATCACGTTAGCAGAATGTACCTGGTGATAAGATTTTGGCATAGTCGTTAAGGTTGTATCAGTAAGATGATGTTGCTGTTCCCAAGCAGCAATTTGTACCGGCGTACAAACCTTTATACCATGTATCTGTCCGACAGTAAGGTCGGCGATTGGTGCTCTGAGCATACATGCGTGTATATAACCAGTGAAAAACGGTGTGGCAATGTGGACTATGGCAGTCGGAAAAGTCTCAACTGTCCCACCGAATGTCCCACATTTCACCATATTACTTGTTGCGCAAGATGGATGAACTAGAGACTGTCTAATCCCAAAAGTCGTGCATCCAGAATCAAAGAGTACTGAGACGGGATTACTATTTACCAATCCCTTGTGTAGTGTTAAAGAGCCTGATTCGTCATGTGCAGACGAGGCCGAAATAGTCGGGAGAGGATGATCGCAACTCAAGGTAGTCACCGCTGCAGGCTGGAATAAAGTTGTGCACTCAGGGCACTGAGATGCTCGATTGACATCGAAAGCAGAACAAGCAGTTGCGTTAGAGACATTATTATTATTGTTACCCTGATTAACAATAACCTGAGGCTCCTGTTGAGCAGAGTTAGCATGGCGATGCGATCTATCATTTGGAGATCTACCACTATATTGAGATCTTCTTCTTCCTCGTTCGTCCTGAAAAGGGCGTTGGTTGCGTTGTGTCTGTTTACGCCGGAGCTGTGATATCTGCACCTTTCGGTCGACACATCCGACTTCAGCATGGCATTTTTTGGGACCGGGTCTGCCTTCCATCTGCGATCCCTACTCTCTCAGCCAGACTGCAGTGATGCAGACTGTTTCCAGGACCACCACGTGGAAGTTGAGTAGGGTCTTGGTCAGCTCTGGTTTGCTGACCCTGATGCAAGCAGTCAAGCTATGGGTCGCTGACTGCATTCTCTATTGCTGCATCTTTGGGTCCCATAATGAGATCAATCATGACTATGTTCTCTATTGAGACCATTGTTATTTCCTCTATTGGGACCATTATTATTGTCTCTATTGGAAACATTGTTCTGATTTGAACCCCAGTGAGAATTGTTGCGATTACCATTTCCTCTTGGATCAAAATATCTATTTTGTGAATGTTGTTGGTTTCGAGAAAAATTACTGTAAGGTTGATAATCCCTAGTGTAGTTATCCCTTCCATAATTGCCAAAATTATTGGAACCAAAATGTTGAGGTCCATTAAATTGTCTCCTGTTTCTTGGAGAAGGAGAATTACTACGTGATGGACCCCCTTGGTACTGTCTAAAATCACGATAATCTCCCCTACTAAAATTGCGATCAACACTTTGTGATCTACGGCGAAAATTAGAATCATATGGTATTGCCGAAGCCACGGGTAAACCTTCTCTGACTTGAGAGTGGCCAACAATTACATTTGGGTATGCCGTTACGTATTGGCGACAATATTGTTCCATATCGTTCAAGTTTGTAGGCTTTCGCTCATGTAGAAAGGAAAGAAAAGAAGTTTTAACTGACGACATGACTTTGTCACAAAGCAATAATTCCATGAGGGCTTCATATGTGTGCTTAGTCTTTGAGAGCTCAATCCAACGTGAGAACGTAAGACGAATATTTGCTATAAATTCAGAAAAATCTTTTCCAGTCTCCGGCAACAGAGATTTAAAGCGGAGACGGTAGACGTCTTCATCAAGTTGGTATTTTTTAAATAACACAGCTCTGACAGTATCGTAGTTATTCTTATCAGGACCTTCCAACATACTTACAGCTGTCATAGCTTCACCTGAAAGTAGTTCCGTAAGTCGTGTACAGTATTCCGACTTATCTATTTTGTGAGATTCACATGTGAGTTCAAATCTATTCAGATAGAATAAGACGTCATCGGAGATAGGTCTAAAAGGAGGCAATCTAATCTTATAGAAATTAGAATTGTTCCTATGTGAAGTTGTTTGCGTGTCCGTAGCATTGTTTGTATTACTTTCATTCATTACCTTCATTTTCTCAAGTTCCATAGCGAACAACTTTTGCTCGTGAAGTCTACGGTTTTCGTTCTCAGTAGCTTCCCTTTGAAGTTTTTTGTCTTCAGCTTCCATTTGGAGTTTATATTTTTCAGTTTCCATTTGAAGTTTTTTTCTTCCATTTGAAGTTTTTTATCTTCAGACTCCATTTGGAGTTTATATTTTTCATCTTCCTGTACTTTTGCATACTCAACAAGTGCAACTTGTTTCAATTCCTCACTCTCCATAGCAAGCGCCTTCCCTTGCTTGATGAAATAGTCCAAACTAGACATTATGTCTAATTTTATAAGTTGTTAACTTATATAAGATATTATCTATTAATCTTATTTCTAATTAGTGGGTGGCAAGTCCTTGTTAATAGAACTTGTATACAAATATAGCATATAATTATAAATCAATCATTTAACCTTAGGACAAGAAATACAATATGAAGGTACGGAAAATGACAAAACCAAGATGAAATACCCAAGACAAATGATAACGTTCGCAGAATCAAATAAACAAGAAAGCAGAACTACAAAAAATATTGCAACGAATGCAAAGACACTGCAAAAGGAGTGATCAGACAAGCAACAGCACAGTGTTTAAACAAAAAATGTGTATAGAAATAAATGACAGAAAGATTGAGAATGACAACCACAAACAAATTAATCAAGAAACTAAGGCACAGAGAAAAAATAGCACAATAACGACAATAAAACAGTTCGTCACACCTAAACAATGGTGTCACAGATTACCAAACACAGTGGACTGAAAATACTTCAGCAAAAATTCGCTGGAATTTCCACTGCGGGAAATCCGCAAAATGTGTCCCTAAAGAACGCTTACGTAGGCCATGGATGAACTGGGATGTTTCCTAACGTAAGTCTCCTCCCAACCAAACCCGCACAAAACATGGCACATAGAACACTAAATAGAACAAATAGTACACATTATAAAGAAAGGCTCACTAACACATACAGTGGCACAGTGCACATACAAAAAACCACTTATCTGCAATAACGAATTCCCGGCCTTCGCGACAACGACCACGATGGGCATCGGGTGTCACACTGTATGTTGCAGTCCAACGTTGATAGGTACAGGAGCTCCTCGTTGAAAACGAAATTCAAGTGAAATACTTGACATCTAGTCTTGACATCGGACGTTGAAATCATGACTTAGCAACCTTGTACATCTAGATTTTCGCATCGTCCCCCAAAACACTGGAGACACAACTTCTGTTAGTGGTTGGTCTGGGGAATACTGTTAAACTTCTGTTAGATGACATCATACCCCATATCAATGGCGACACCACTTCTGTTACTGTGTAAATTTCTTCTGTTACTGGGCGATTGTTTGTGGTGGGTGTTGTGGTGGAAGATGGTGCTATTGTCTGGCACAGCTGACAAAGTTGACGATGTCAGTAAGGTCGGGCTTACTGTAAGTGGCCGACAGGTGTGTAAATATAAATATGCGAATGTCATGAGCTCTTATGATTACGTAAGTCTCTGGTATCACCCACACAACTGTAACGCCAGGTTAGGAAATCCACTAACGGGTAAGACGAATAAGGTTTCTAACTATTACACAGTTTATTTATCACAGTAACATAGACATCACAGGTAGTACATTGCCACAATTTACTACAGCGTGCGTACAAAATCCATGGCAAATAGGTTGCAGAACATAGCAAATATCCAGCAATTGGTTGCATACACAGCAACTCTCAGTACAGCAAATATCCATAGGAAAAAACATCCATCAAAGGAAAAAGGATTGCATACCTAGCAATTCGTCATAAATAATGTGAGCCGATGTAATCCATGGCATTTTAATAATATCTTGGAAAAAACTCTTCCCTTCAATAATATACTCTGGTCACACTAGCGAGAGAAACAACCGTCTCGAAGCCTTGCCAGATACTTAATGACCGAGATTATAGTTTCTTAGTACAACTCAGTAAAGTCGCTCATGCGCGAATAAACTGCTTGACACGTGAGCTCATCTCATCCGTCTCTTCCCCCTACTACTAAGAACATTAGAACAGTTTCTTTAATTTAAAAAAAACTAACACAGACTCAGTTGAGCTATGTTCCAAAATAATCGTACACAAAGTACCCAAATAAAAAATCTATCTCATCACTTTAAACGTGCTTACAAGCAAAAATCAGCCCCGTACATAATAATCCTTAACACTTAACTCCCCCTCAGAATCATGACTCAACAAGCATACATAGGAACAGCTTATGGAAAATACTGAGGGCTTATGGAGAACAAGACGTTAGCGATGGATTTGACACACTGAAGAACCTGTTAATAGCATTACAAGGCAGTCCTTGTTCTGGGATCCGCAGGGAAAGAGAAGCAGACCAAAAACACATGGAGAAAAAACTGGATACATATGTGAAAATGATGAGGAAAACATGGAAAGAGAGGCAGACCAAAATCACATGGAGGAAAAAAAAACTGGATACATATGTGAAAATGATGAGGAGAACATGGAAAGAGAGGCAGACCAAAAACACATAAAGAAAAAGAAACTGGATACTTATGTGAAAATGATGAGGAGAACATGGAAAGAGAGGCAGACCAAAAACACATAAAGAAAAAGAAACTGGATACATATGTGAAAATGATGAGGAGAACATGGAAAGAGAGGCAGACCAAAATCACATGGAGAAAAAACTGGATACATATGTGAAAATGAGGAGAACATGGAAAGAGAGGCAGACCAAAAACACATAAAGAAAAAACTGGATACATATGTGAAAATGATGAGAACATGGAAAGAGAGGCAGACCAAAAACACATAAAGAACAAAACTGGATACACATGTGAAAATGATGAGAATATGGAAAGAGAGGCAGACCAAAAACAAACGGAGAAAAAAAAAACTGGATACATATGTGAAAATGATGTGGAGAACATGGAAAGAGTGGTAGACCAAAAACACATAAGAAAAAAACTGGATACATATGTGAAATTGATGAGGAGAACATCGGAAGAGAGGCAGACCAAAAACACATAAAGAAAAAAAAACTGGATTCATATGTGAAAATGATGAGAACATGGAAAGAGAGGCAGACCAAAAACACATAAAGAAAAAAACTGGATACATACGTGAAAATGATGAGGACATGGAAAGAGAGGTAGACCAAATACACATAAAGAAAAACACTTGATACATATGTGAAAATGATGAGGAGAACACGGAAAGAAATTTAGACCAAAAACACGTAGAGAAAAAAAAACTGGATAATGTGAAAAGGATGAGGAGAACATGGAAAGAATTTGAGCTGATGGCACGGGACAGGAAGAATTGGCATGTGTTTGCTGAAGGCATATGCTTCTTGTGGAGCTAAAGCGTATTGATTGATTGATGGAATTCCCCGCTTCATTGTTTCCATTACATTTGGGACTACTTATGCTTTTAGTTCTCTGTAAGAAACTAGCAATAAAGCAGTCACCAGCTCTTTGATAGTGATTGGTTCAACATAGAAATCTTCATTCTATTTAGGCTGAGTACTCTGTCTTGCTTCAAATGACTTGGACATCCACTAGCAATTTTCACATATTAATATTCACATGGCAACATATACATATTAGTTCAATTGTTAGTAATGAAAAATATAGAATGTAAAATGTACAGCAAGTCCTTCAAAATACTCCAACAAAATCCGGTCTGTTTAAAGGGAATTCCTGATATCTAACTTCTGGCAGTCTGGTTGTCCGTCCCTTGGCAACTGTGACGGTATAATAGAAAATATAGCCCGTACAGTATCCGACAGCGTTTCGTTATCTCGTGGCGTTCTATGATTCGTTCGCAAAGTCAAGCGTTTGACAGCCTGCCTTACATATTTAATCCACGCCTCTTTTTCTTGAGACGTAAACAATCAGATTGTTTATCAACATTCGCGACCTGCCAGCGAATAGGGTTTGTTTACAAACGTTTATCACGCAAGCTGAGCTGTCAATCATTGGACATATTGGATTTAGACCTGCTACGTTAAAAACACACTTAAACCCTTTGGGTCTTCAGATACAAGAGAGAAATCTATACTTTTGCTAATTCAACTGGTGGTAGACTTTGAGAGTCCTCTGGGTTTTCTCGATTAGCATTTCTAGCTCTCGAGGACGGGTTGAGCAATTTTTGCAAAAGAAACACTCACTGTTATCGTAACTGTGTGGGCCTTATTTTGATGTTGGTCAACCCAGTGCTCGACGAGAGAAACGTATGCCAGCTCACATTTACTCTACTTCAAGTGATCCTGAGAAACCGCAGTTTTCCATCTGATTTTCTGCTATGCCCACTTAGTAGAAGAGGTTGAAAAATTGACATCCTCTAGAGATCACATAAATTTTACATGGTGGTATATATATAACCTGCGTCATTTCCCAAAATTGTGGGATATCATTGTCGCTCGAGAATTTATTCGGATAAGATCTAAATCACGTCACCTTAGAACCTGTAGCTGACGAATGAGAAGGTCTAATGGTTGTTCCGCCTTCCTGCATGAGGTATCGGTATTACTCGTGGGGACCTCAGCATTCTACAAATTTCTGGTACTACATCCTCGGGATCCAAAATTTGTGATTAGTCAACTATATTGAAAAGTGTTTAAAAGTGTCTACTTTCATCTTAAATTCACAATGTAATCTATCGTCTTCTAGTTACCCTGGTGGTTAAAACTTATGGAATGAATAAACGCGTAGGCTATCTGTGTACCAGTATCTTCAGTAATGATAATACTTTATCCATCACATTTTCCGCTTGAATTGTTTTGCCACATATAAAGATAACGGTTTAGCTAACTGAATTTAAATGCTAGGTGACTTGATAATGGAACGGATAGAATTCACGTTAAGTAGTATATTTAGCATTTTGTGTGATCTTTAAGTAAAGTGACTGTTGTTTAAATATCATGCGACTTGAACAAACACACGCACCGACAATCTACTAAATTATTAATGACACAGGTGATATTGCGAGTTTTAAAGAGTGCGCGTATAGATAGATAAAATAATAACTGACGACAGTCCAAGAGAATAGCTAGATACACCGTTGTGCAAGGCACATCATATGTAATATTTTATTAGAGACCAGTTAAAGGTCTTCATAATGTTTCTCCAATCTAGTCCTTAGACAATACGTGATTAGCAACGTGAACTGGCGACCAGCGGTATTCTTATTTCGGTCCTATTTTGGGTTTAAGTTTTGGTCACTATATTTTTGGTAAATGTGGAAGAGTTTTTAAAATTGTGACTTACTGGAATGTAAGAACTATGTATCAAGACTGAAAACTCACTTGAAACCATTTAAAAGTAATTAAACCCAACAAATTGGATAATTATAAGTTGGATATACATTATTGGTGTCAGCGAGTGTAATGGACGGGTGAAGGGCATCTGTTACAAATATATTTCAGAAGAAAAAAAAGCAAATTATATACTCTGGTAGTAATGATAATCGTCACACAGAGGGAGTAGCCATCCTAATGACACAGAAAGCAGCAGCATCGCTTATCAGCTGGGTACCTATCAATGAGAGGCTAATATTAGCTAGATTTCAGACACGATTTTTCAAGCTCTCAATTGTACAATGTTATGCACCAACTAACGACCCTCTTGATACCACAAAAGATGACTTCTATGAAGCACTTCTAAGTACCATCAACACAATACCCAAGCATGACATAATAGCAGTCATGGGTGATTTTAACGCCAAAGTAGGTGACAACAACGATGGACTACAAAAGATATCTCGGTACTCATGGCATAGGCTGTATGAATCAAAATGGCGAAAAGACTTCTAGAACTTTGTGAAATATCAAACCTCGTTGTGGCAGACACCACTAAAATTTCGCTCATCAGTTTCATCAAGACGTCAGAGCATACAGAGGTGCAGAGATCGGAAGCGATCATAACCTCTGCATAGCTAAAATGAGAATTAAACTGAAGAAGTTATACCAACCGAATAAAAAATAGAAGAATAGATGTACACAGACTGCAATCAAATGATATAAAGAAGGAATATAATGTCAAAATGAACAACTATTTCGATGCTTTAGGCAAAATTGACAACGATATCACCACCAAGACAATCGATACTAAATGGGAACAACTGAGAACAGCAATGACAGAAGCAGCTGTAGCGACCACCGGATACCTAGTACATAAAAAGAAAAAAATGGATGAGAGAAGATACTTGGGATAAAATACAAGAAAGGAAAACAGCAAAACTTAAACTACTAGCGGCAAGTACACATAATGCAGTTGAATCTTGCAAACTAACTTATAACTTGTTAAATAAAGAAGTGAAGACAAAAACTCGAAGAGATAAAAGACATTTCATCAATGAACTGGCCGTAGAAGCTGAAAATGCTGCAAGAACTGGTATAGTAGGTGCCTTTATCAAATTACAAAACAACTATGTCACCAGCCTACTGCTATGGAAACACCTGTTAAAGGTAAATTAGGGAATTCAATACCAACAGAAAAAGAACAAATGAAGAGATGGGCTGAGCACTTCATGGAGGTGCTAAACAGACCACCACCAACAGTAACACCTGATTTTAATAATGAAACATCCACAACCACCTTGCCAATAACTTGCGATGAATTCACGCTGGACGAGATCAAACAAGCCGTTAAAAGATTAAAAAATTTTAAAGCTGCTGGAGTTGACGAAATTTCAGGGGAAATGATTAAAGCAGTTAATGACAACAACCTCTTGAGAATTTTAGATATTATAAATGAAGTATGGAGAGAAGAACAACCACCACAACAATGGAAAGACAGTATTATGGTAAAGTTACCGAAGAAAGGTGATCTATCAGACTGTAATAACTGGCGTGGTATATCTCTATTATCAGTACCTGGAAAATTATTATGTTGCATGATGTTAGAAAGACTTAAATTGCATGCTGACGAAAAGATCAGAGAAGAAGAACAAGCGGGTTTCAGGCCGAAACGATCATGTATTGATCAAATATTCACACTAAGAACAATTATAGAAGAATCAGTGGAAAGGCAATCGCCACTTATTATCACCTTCGTCGATTTTCAAAAAGCCTTTGATAGTCTACACCGCCCATCATTGTGGAAGATACTTACAATCTATGGTTTTCCAACAAAATATGTGAATATAATCAAAGCGCTATATGACAATGCAAGATGTTGTGTTAGAACAAATAAAGGGAATACAGAATGGTTTACAGTAGAAACAGGGGTGAAACAAGGCTGTATTATGTCACCACACTACTTTTTGGAATAGCTATTGATTGGGTTATGAGAAACTATACCCACAATGAACAATTGGGTATAAAATGGACAAATGGAAAATTCCTGGGGGACCTGGATTTCGCAGATGATGTAGCATTCTTAAGTTCAACACCAAGACAATCCCAAGAAGCAATAAATAATTTGTGTCATCTCTCGGTTTAAAATTGGTCTCCAAATAAATGCCTCTAAAACTAAAGCTATGAACTTTTCTAACGAGACCTTTGATATCATCTTGAACGGGGAAAAACTACAGAAAGTTGAAAGTTTCAATTATTTAGGCAGTAAAATGACTCAGGATGGTGACACAACAAGAGAAATCCATACTAGAATTGCTTTGGCAGCTAGCGCCTTCAATAGATTATCTAACATTTGGAAATTACGATCATTGAATATACATACCAAGCTTCGTCTGTTTAATTCAAATGTTATCTCAGTGTTAACATACGGCTGTGAGAGTTGGAAAATAACAAAATCATTGGAGAACAAGCTGAATACATTCGAGAACAAATGTCTTAGAAAACTCATGAACATCAGTTGGAAAGAATTCAAGACTAAATCGACAAATAAGAGAAGACTCTAGGCAGAAATATGTCTCCGACTATATAAGGAAAAGACGATGGTCATATATCGGTCATGTCCTACGAATGCAAAACAACAGAATACCACTACAGGCGCTCACTTGGGTTCCTGAGGGTAAGAGGAAAAAAGGAAGACCAAAAGAAACACTCAGAAGAACAATAATAAGAGTTTTTCTGCCTTATGCGCCGTGTTTGGTGCTTAAAGAATTTATTATTATTATATTTTGGTCCATTGTGGTCTATGTCGGGCCTGATTTCCAATTACTGATTGGATTAAAGTTGTCTTCTTTTGGCTTACGCGTCTCCAAGTTCAGTTGTGAACAGGACCGGCCACAGAGACTAACTAACATTTTAATAGTAATTATTAACTGGACTTCTAAATACCCAGATATATTTATTCAATTTTATCAGCCCACTTGGGTGTGAAAGATATAACAATTCTCCCTGCTTTTGATAGCCGTATCCAAGTGGATTGTTATGCAGAAGAGTTACGCTATTTCAGAAAATGCACTCACCAGAGCCAGCCGATGGGATTTACCATCATCATCAAGGAACAATAATTAACACTTTTTAGCAATCAGATGTTTTCCTACTGTTTACTGCAAACACCAGATCTCAGAGAGTTTCTGCATTAACTATTCGAGGTTACATTTGTTTATCCAGGAATCACTCACCAAATTAGGCGTTCCCCTTATAAAATTTAATTATTGAAAGGAGGGACTGGGGCCCAATTTGGAAGATAAAACCCCTGGAATATATCTATTCAGACATTGCATGTCCAAGAGATTTTTTCACCAAGAGTAGGTAAGAAGCGAATGTGTGGCCACGTATGACAGAGAGAGAGAGTGAAATATTTTCTTTGTTACATGAAACATTGTGTCATCTAACTTCGGTTTTAAATATTGTTTACTTTATTGGATAACGTTTAGTAGAAATTTTATAAGTATATAAACTAATAAAACGGTATTGAATCAGTTTTACAAATAACAGTTCAAGTGAAACAAAGGACGTTTCGGGTTTTACTCTTCGTCAGCCACAAACAGGTGACAAAGACAAGAATTACATATAGGCCTAGGTACTACAAAAACATACGATGATAAGAAACAATACAAAATGAGCGATACAAGCAGATGGAAAAAGTACAATGATAATACAAGAAAATCGAAAACCTAACAGAAATACCGAAGCAAGAAAGTAAATAATAAACGAAACGAAAAAATGAGAATGAACAAAACTTCGGAACAAGTAAAAGTCACTTAGCTTGAACCGTATATGCTTAGAATACACAAGACCGTAGTACTCTCTCCAAGAAATCTCGAAGGAATTGACGTATAAGACAATTTTTAAAGATATACAAAAGGATATGAAAAGAATTTATTTATTTATTTAGTAGAAATTTTGTTCTTCTTTACTGTCTATACTGTAACCTATTGCTAACCTTTAACCTTTGGGGTTATTAACTTTTGGGTTCTTATCTTCTCAATGAAGGGTTAGAGCCCAGGTATTCTGTTATTTTTCTATGTATTACATTCTGATTTTATTTGATTTTTCTTTTAGATATTCCATGTTGTAAAGTTTAATGAAAATAAACAACAAAAGAACTATACTTTGTGTGTTGGTCAGATCCATACCCAAATTAACCATAGTTTTTTTCACGTTTGTGTGTCTTGTTGTCACATAGCTGTGTGTGAGTGCTTAGGTAAACTTATATTTCAAGATAAAGGGAGGTGCAAGATTGTCTTATACTAAATTATAGTCGTATAGATAGCTGAAAACTACCGCCATATAGCCGTCCCAAGGCCGGAAGAAAAAGGAGGCATGGCGCCTGCATGGAGCCGGAAATGAGGCAGCCCCGTCCACCATGCAAAGGTGCGCAACGTAACAGGCACATCCAGCACGTTAGCTTTTAAATCTACGAATACTAGGCAACACAAGAGAGCACACAAAAACTCGACCTGATTCTCAAGCGACGAACTGAAACGGCGACTACGTACTACGACTTATGGAACACTTGGAACACAAAGAAAGTATCCCCCACCCTAATTGGTACATGAGAGAGCGACAGCTGGTGGATAGAGATGATACAGAGAATATTCGGCCAAAAAACTAGTTAAATCCTGGCTGGATAAGCTATAACGGAAACACAAGATAAAAAGGACAAAGGAGGTCATCATGATAATCGAGATGGCAAAACACATGCATGCTAATCTTCAATTGGCCCTAAACAATCCCCCCCCCCACAAACCCCCCCCACACACCGTACCCCATATCCGAAGAGCTATAGGGGTGTGGGTTGCATGTTGTGTGACCGCAAAATCAAACATAGCGATAGTATCAAGGGATGGAACTTTGTCTCGGAGCGCAATTATGGTTGTGGTCAAACTACTAATGAAGAAGGAGAAAGACCATATGTCTAATCAACCTGGTCATAGTGTATGGGCCAAATGAGGATGAGAGAGCAGAGGTCAAGGAGGAATTCTTCGAGCTGCTTCAAAGGACAGTGGATGACTGCCTAGATGAAGTTATCATCCTCGGAGATTTTAATGCCAGAGTTGGAAATGACCATGCTAGATGGGGTGGAGTTATCGGAAGATATGGAGAAGATACTCTCAATGACAATGGAAAGCGACTCCTTAGATTCTGCAGTGAGCAGAATCTGATCATTACAAACACAAAGTTCCCCCATAAGCGCATACATGCATACACTAGATGTGAACCAACCAAGAATGAGAAGTCAGTGATCGACTATGCCATTGTTCGGAGAAGCTCAGTCAGATATGTCCGAGATGCAAGAGTCTGGAGGGGGCCAGAGATTGGAAGTGATCACTACCTGCTAACAATCAAACGAACAACTGAAAGAGTTGCTCAGCCTAGGAACTGCCCAACATCACGCAAGAAACCAAGTAAACGAGCAGGAGAAATGAGCATTAGGACCTACAAGCTGAGAGAGCCAGAAATTAAGACCAGATATCAGGGGCTTCTTGCTGCAGCGGTGAGCAACACAGAAGAACGACCTGATGACTTGGAAACCCTCTGGAATAAATTCAAGGATATCATAAAGACAGCTGCTGCAGAAGCATGTGGTGAAGTCCGAGTTGGGAACCAGAGAAAGAGGACACCTTGGTGGACAGAGAAAGTCAAAGAGAAAATAAGAGAGAAGAAAATGGCATGGAAACAATACTTAGGAGCTAAAAACACAACAGGACAAATGGAAAAATATAGAGAATATGTGACACTCAGAACAGAAGCAAAGAACAAAGTGCTAGCAGCAAAACAGAAGTCCTGGGAAGAATTTGGAGAAAAGCTAGAAAAAGATGCACAAGAAAAACCAGAAATTGTTCTATAAGACCCTAAAGAACATGAGGAAGGAAAAACAATGCCCTCTCAAATTTAAATAAAGGACAAGCAAGGCAAATTGCTTACTGCCCCGAAGGAAGTAATGGAAAGATGGAAAGAATATTTCTCAGAACTCCTGGATGGTGAGCATGGTGAAGCATCAGAAATGATAACCACTAGCACAGAAGAGAAAACCAATGATGGTGAAGATGTGACATAAAGATGGAAGAACTGAAGGCAGCAGCTCACTAGAGAAAATCAAGATAGGTGGGGCAAAGCAGTGCAGGGCATGATGTAGTATAACACCAGAAATGGTTAAGTTCATGGGAGCATCAGGCGACCTATTTACTCTTAAGGGTTTTACCGGCAGCGTGGTACAACAAGACCATACCAAAGGAATGGGCGATTGCCATCATAACACCAATTTTCAAAAAAGGGTGACAATCGACAGTGTGGAAACCATAGAGGCATATCCCTTCTCAGTGTCCCTGGTAAAATCTACTCTAGAATCTTAGAGCAGAGACTCCGACGCCTAGCTGAGCCACAATTGGATGAGGTGGTCCAGTGCGGATTCCGAGGCAAACCGAAGTGTGTGCACTCAAGACGACTGATGTCTAATCTAACATCACACTATTCACTGTACCACAGATGGCTGAGTGCTAACTAAGTTATAACAGCTGATGTGAAAAAGGCCCTTTGGAGTAATAAGAGAGTGAGATGGCATCTTTGTTTCATAGATTCTGGAAAAGGCGTTTGACAGGGTCCCCTGGAGCAAAACTTTTGAGACTGTTTTGGCAAGGAAGAATATTTCACAGCACCTCTGATTTCATGATATCAGAGCTATACAGGAGTTTAGCTTCTACAGGGTAATTATCTTGCAGGAAATTATGTGAGGCATGACAGCAAAACCATATAGTCAGGGAAGAGTTCAGGACCACCACTGGGTGTAATAGACAAGGTGCTGATATCCCCTATCTCACCATTTACCACACTCTTTCTATTCACTGACTCCTTATGGACGATGTCATCAAGGCATGTAAGGAGAGAGAACAAGAAAGTATTCAGTGGGGTACTGGAAGATGAGACAGTTCTATATTTCGGAGCTGGCATGATTTGCCGCATGATGATGCTTGGGCCCCGAGTTGAGTTCTGCTAAATGCAAAGAGAGGCCACGATCTCTCACATATCCATGTACCTGCAAAGTCTGAAGAAGGAGAAGTAGCTGAGAGAAGAGAGGGATGGTCATAAGCAGCTCTAAAACAAAATCCAGAGGTGATATCACAAGAGAAGATAGAAATAAAACATCAGATTATAGCTGGGAGAACAGGTCCTGGAGCAGGTCTCGACCACTTATAAATACCATCGGAGCGGGTAGTATAGACCGAAAGGGAGGCATCAAAGAAGAGTTGGCCGACCTCGTAAAAGCAGCAGCTGGAGACTTTTTCATGGCCTCATAGAAAATCGAGGCGATGTTCCTCACCTACAGCAGAGAGAGCGCATATGGATCAAAGAAATACAATGTAGAAGATGGTCTGTATACCCGACGATTTACGCTCCACCTAATGTTCTACAGTGCTCTTGAACATAGTGGGAATGCCGGAGTCACATGGGGCAATGACTACACAACCCATCACAAAAGCCAGATCCAAACCTCACGAATATGAAGGTTTGCATGGAGTGAAAGGTGGTGTGATAAAGTATGACACGAAATGATGAGTACATGGTACGCAACCACAGACGAGTAATCGTCAAAGGCTCACGTAATTCACTAACCACCCTGACTGCAAGACGCATACTACATACGTAGAAACCAGATCCCAATTATAGATGAGTTTGGCGGTCAAGTCCTCAGAATGGTGAGTCAAAGATCGGATTACCACTCGACATAAGCAATGGTGAAAACATAAAGAGCGCCAAGGATCCAGACCCCAAGGACGGACCCAGAGGTCCTGCATTGGTAGGACAACAATCAGACCACTTTGAAGGATCGTAACAGGGACTGAGACAATGGAGCACCAGGTGCCAGGAACAGAAGACAGCCGATAGGAATAGTTCTGGGCGCTCTCTCATCCAAAACCTCTACACCTCACGGTAAGAGGTGAACGTAAAAGTAATGTAATTAGATTAGGCTGGATCTAGAAGACTAATTCAGACTGACAAAGAAAAGTAGATCGTTCTCTTTAAAAAAAGCAACATGATTCCACAGTCGTGAAAAAATTCTATTTTCTTTACACCGTTTCTGTTCTCACGTACATTTATCACCCAGCCCCTTATACTCCAGGGCGCGGGACTTAAATAAATTTACTTAAACAACTATGTCTTAACGCGACAGTAGTGGGTCTGGCGTCGTGTGGCCCAAGGAGTTATGATCTTTATATAAAAGCCTAACGTCTGAGATTTGTTATCTTGGTCATAACGCTAGATAGAGTGTGAGTGCATCATTGTGTGTCTTTTTGTTTTAGTGTGAGTTTAAGAATAGTAAAAAGTAATATCTGACCCCCTAGAACAAACCCCGAAACTGTATTAAACCTTGGGTTGTGTTCTCTGTCCACACAAATTATGAAATTTGTTTCTTTCCACGAATCTTGAATTTTAACTTACAGTTCTGATCCTTGATGGTGAGCTTTGTTGGTAGTTATAGAAGATACAATAGTTTGTTTACAAAATAGGAACCACTGGTACAATTGAATATTGGATTACTGGCCGTTGTGTGAAGTAATGGGATCTGAAACCCAAAAATCGGTTGGGTGACATCATCCAGCACGACATTGAGTGCTAACGAAAACTCGTCATGACCAATAGGAAGTGTCTCAAGGAAACGACAGCGAATGTTACAGACAGATGGAAACATTGACAGAGACAAATGAAGAACGATTTAAAAAAAAAATTTATTGACCCCCGTCAGAGCGAGGTGTAAGCCAGGAGGTTCACGGGTGTTTCCTAATCAGACGGTCATGTACTTCTTGGTGAGAGGGCTTCTGGTTCAGGTATAGCTAGACATACTCTTTTATCGTCACTCAGTCTCTCGAGTTTTTAGTCATCTTCTTACTTTTATCTCTCGCGAGCAACGGTTTATGCGTGCTTTCTAATCCATTTATTAAAGTCATTCTATTATAAACCACTTGGTTATGCGGACTCTTAAGTCTAACCTTTTAACCTGCCATTTGATATTTTACTCACCTTTACTTTAGTCAATTCGGAAACACACCTTGGCTCGGTAGACAAAGTATATGTTGGTTTTGGGAAACGCCCGGTTTTGGTTCAAAGAAAGCAATTTTATTTGCATACGTGCATTTCCTGTTTCAACCCTCGAGGGACAGTAGTTTTTCCACGTCGGGATGCACAAAAGCCTGTTCCCCGAACGATCTGTACAACCGAGGAAATGTGGGTTACCAGTGTTAAAGGTTCTTCAGCTGAGGAGCGTCACAGGTTGTCATACATTGAATGGAGATAATTTTCAGAAGACAACTTAAAGAAGCTTGTCACAACTGACATGTGCGTGACAAACGTTGTATGACATGATGGAGGACGGAGTCATGGTACACAGTCCACGACTTCCGACATGCTGGCAGGGCAAAGGGGAGGTAACCCGTGACAGTAATGATCAATAAATCATTCAATCATAGATCGATCGATAAATCAGTATTCTTCAGCCCACAAAGGAGTACAGCTTCAAAAAGACATACGCCTAATACCCCTGTTATCTGCTTCTACTTCTTTCACCTTCGGCATTCCCCAACACGTACTGCCTGGTAATGTTATGTTATGATGATAATAAAGATAACACGTGAAACTCTTATCTTTATGTCTATGTTATGATGATAGTAATGATAACATGTGAAACTCTTATCTTTATGTTTATGTTATGATGATAATAATGATAACATGTGAAACTCTTATCTTTATATTTATGTTATGATGATAATAAAGATAACATGTGAAACTCTTATCTTTATGTTTCAGACCAAAACTTCGTCCCTCGGTATATGTGACACTATTATTTGCGTCAAGGACTACTATCCAGTCTGTGGGTCAGACGGAGTTACCTATAACAATACTTGTTTCATATTTCTAGCAAGCTGCAAAAAGCTACCCAATGGTCGGATCAATGTTGACAAATTTTCTTCATGTGGCCACAATCATGAGGTACTTTTGTGAGTTGGTGGCTTTGGTTTGTGATTTGTTTTAAACATACATGAGTTGAGATATGAATAAAGTGTTTGATGCATGAAACTTTCTCAAAATGTTTAGTGAACGGGTTTAAACTCTGTTGAACTAGATCTTTGCTGATAAACCTAGGACAATTGCGTTGTGCTCCCTGTATCATGCGATGAAGAATGAAGGTTTAGATTGACTTCATACAAACTTGCGTTTTGGAGTTAAGAGAGTTTTTTTTTGTGTTTGCTGTTTATTTTAAAAGAGAGAAGTGGATATCTCAAATCGAAGGTAATAGGAAATACGTCATGTATTAGGAGAGACAGAATGTGTCATGTATTAGGAGAGAGAGACAGAATATGTCATGTGCTAGGAGAGACAGAATATGTCATATATTAGGAGAGACAGAATATATCAGATGCTACGAGAGACATAATATATTATGTGCTAGGAGAGACAGAATATATCAGATGCTGTGAAAGACAGAATATATCAGGTGCTAGGAAAGACAGAATATATGTCATGTATTAGACGAGACAGAATATATGTCATGTACTTGTATTAGGCGAGACAGAATATATGTCATGTATTAGGAGAGACAGGATATATGTCATGTTTTAGGAGAGAGAGAGACAGAATATGTCATGTGCTAGGAGAGACAGAATATGTCATGTACGTATTAGGAGAGACAGAATATGTCATGTACGTATTAGGAGAGACAGAATATGTCATGTACGTATTAGGAGAGACAGAATATATTAAATGCTGTGAAAGACAGAATATATCAGGTGCTAGGAGAGACAGAATATATCGTGTGCTAGGAACATCTGATTAGATAAATAGAATGTCGCAGGTAATAAGATAAACGTAATATCTTAGGTGTTAGGAAAGAAATGATATTTTATGTGATTGGAGAAACTGAATATATCAAGTGACGGAAGAGATGGAATATCTCAGGTGCTAGAAGAGACTGAATGTCTCAGGTGATAGGAGATACAGAATATCGCAGGTGCTGATAGAAAATACCTATCTCAAATGCTAGAAGAGACGGAATATCTCAGGTGCTAGGAGAGACTGAATGTCTCAGGTGATAGGAGATACAGAATATCGCAGGTGCTGAGAGCAAATACCTATCTCAAATGATAGAGGAGACATAAAAACTCAGGGGATAGAACGGACAGAATATTTTGGGTGTCGAGTGTGACCGAATTAGTGAACGGGTTTAAACTCTTTCTTGTGAAATAAGTTTATTTTGTGTATTGGCCTCTTTCAGGTCATATCCCTGTGATGTAATGTTTTAATAAGAGTGACAGATGTTGATAGTGTAGAAGACGAGACACGTAAATTTAGTCTAGACAGGTATATCCCAGTCTCGGAGAATAGCTCTAGTGGAAGGATGGCTCAGGTATAGCTATAGCTGTAAAGAGCACACGTCTGGATGGAATTTGTATAGATCAAGAGCTCTAGAGTTCTACCTTCACCTAACTATACTGTGACAACAATAATACAGCAAAATATAATTGTCAACAATAAGAAATTGACAAGTCATAAAATTACAATTTACGGAATTATTTATTAATATACATCTAGTTTCTTATTTCTCTTTTGAAAATTGGAAGATCTCACCTAAAATGAAAAATACAAAAATCAACAATATTTATAACTTTTTACATAAAGTTCATTATTCACTTTATAACTTTCACTAGTTTATCGCGCAAATTGTCATGATAAAACTCTGCTTGACAGTTATCACTTCTTGGGTACACGATTGTCACAAATATCACTCATCTGTTATGATAATCAGTGTTCAAATGAGATGTACAGCTTCAATAGGTCGTGTTTGCTTCTACCAATCCAGACCACTGCTGGGGCGATTAGCATTGATCATCGAGCAATTTCCTGATCATTTGACCTCTGACTTTGGGTTGACAAGTATGAACTGCAGATAATTGTAGGAGTAATGTGCTATTTGTGGATAATAATTACCCACATTCCAATTGTAGGTGTGAGATGAAATTTGTTTTCTTCAGATGTATGCGTGAAAAATGCATGATATATGCTGATCAGTTTACAAAGATCAGGTTGTACTACAAGCGTGGAACTGTAGGGAACTATTTTATAAAATCATTAATAACAAAATATGATAATGTATAACACACATAATATGGTATGAGGTATATAGTATCCGTCCCCCTGCCTGACACGTGTAGCTCTGTAAAGTGGCAGTAAACTGCATGAAGACAGATTGAAATAAGCCCTGATAATGAATTGTTGGTAGTCCAGAAAGAGAATTGTTTATTAGTCCCCTGAAAAAGGACTGTGTGCTAGCCCTGATATGTGGTACTCAGTCACGGTGGTTATATTTCGGTTCCCAATCTTCAACAATCATACCAAAGTAATCAATTAATATGCTACTTGATACTTTTCATAACATATAGATTAAACAAAATCCTGAAATAAAGTTGCTTAATTTACTGTGTATTACTCTATTATTTTACATAGTAACTTTACATACCCCTCGCTCAGGAATCTAATTATGACCAGTAAAGATCTGGCTCTTAGTTGGGAGATACAGAACTGCCTGTGGCTGCAAATATAACAAGATATTGGACCTTTACAGGTTTCTCTGCATCTCTCTCCAGCCGTTATCCTTCTGTCTTGCTTCGCTGTACAAGTGAATTTGAAATCATTTTCGACCGCCCCTTATAGTTGGTGCTTTCCTAGGACGTACAGGAAACAAGGACTCGCAACTCCAACAACTTCCCAAAATAGTTGTAACGACCGAGGGGTAAATGTGCTAGATGGGTTTTCAAAACCTGTGGTCTCGTGCATTTCATCCTTCCCAGTTCAAGCCTTAGGAGTTTATATATTATTTCCATTCTCCGTGAGTTCACCTTTATATCCATATGTTGTTGTTTATTCCCCTATAATCGGACGTGTGTTAGCGATTTTATCTTGAATTATGAATAGGAAACACACAGGATTTCTTAATGCACGGACACTTATTCCTGCAAAATTCTTCTGAACTACTTACTCCCTCCAGATTTCCTTGTACCTACGCATAAATGAAGATATTCCCGTCAAAAGGAGACCATTCCTATTCTTGTCTTGTCATATATAGTAGCATGTGGCTAATCCTTCGTGGTGGGTGATTTTCGCACAGCAGTCTTGCGTGTTGTGATGGTGATGTGTTCAGTGTGGATCATATATATTATATATAAGTATATATATATATACTATATAATTATATAATATAATAATTATATAAATAATATATACGATTACCCAGTACTGCCCCTCCATTTTTTATCCTGAACCCCTTGGGACCAGAGGCATCGTTCGGATAATCAAAAGTTCGGATAATTGGGATTACATAATGATACTCGAGGTACCATGTACACTATAGGTTGACTCAAAAAATAATTAACACCATCTCAACCCAATGAAAATACACTATCAAAACATATTTACTTGTACTGTAATAATAATAATACCCCCACACTGTTTAGATCACTTATGTGTAATCACCAAAATCCTTTTACCATTACACAACACTGCAGTATGCATGTACTACTTGTGAATTAATTATTTTTTTAAGAGAAGAGAAATGTTTTTCAAAATAACCATACAAAAACACAACGATTCAAAACCAGGCGTCAACTTACGTAACATGTACTTGCAAAACCGATGTCATACTAGCCCACATTTTAAAATACTGATCGGAGGAATCCTCTTTTGGGCACCAAACTGGATAGTCTCCTTTTGGCTGCTAAGTCCCCCCCGCATTCTCCACTTCAACAGCTGAAAGTCTGTGTAGGACCAGCTGTCATCTTCTTATGCTCGTACCAAGCCATCGCTGTTTCTAGTGCTATAAAGGCCTCTTTCAGGACTTGGTCGACGTTTTGGTTTTTCTCCTCTTCATAATCTACAAAAAAGTACATCGTGACATTCTGAGGAGTCTTCATCATCGGTCACTACATGTATTTGGTTTTCTTCTTGCACAAAAGACAAAATTTCTTCGTCATTATTCAAAAAACTGAAAACCAGAATCATTATCATCTTCTAGCCACATGTGTGCATCAATCATTTGTCACAGTCCGAAAATCCGGGCATTGCTTGAAAACAGTTTTCCACAACTTTCATTTATACAATCATCATTTGTGTCCACTGCAGTAGTTTTCATTTCCTCCTTTTTTCCCCAAGCAATCTACTCCAAGCCTTGTTGAGATTATCTTGTGACAAACAGGGTGGTCCAAGCATCAGCTAACATATAGCAGCAGTCTTTGAGATTAAGCTTTTTGGAGAAAACGCCACCACACACTTTCTTCATCTTCAGCCCCAACAATAAACGACGCAGGACTTCCTTCTTGTACATCTTTTTTTACGAGCTTTGCTATAAACACCCTGATCCCATTGGTTGAATCAGTGCTGTTACATTGGGAGGCAGAAAAATTACTTTAAAATTTGCACAATCAACTGCATTCAATGTATCCGTTCTCTGGATGAGATGGTGCATTGTCCCAGTAGAAGAATTACTTTTTCCAGTTTTCTTTTCTTGTTCTCTCAACCTCTTCACATTTGGGGATGAACTGATTTGTATACCAATCAAGAAATATTTCACTATTCATCCAAGCACTCTTCTGTGCTTTGTAACACAATGGGAGACATGTCACATTCTTTTAAACACGTGGTTTTTTTTGGCTTTTGCCGATCATTAGCACCGGTAAACGATGACTTCCACTGGCATTCGCGGCTACCACCAAAATTGTTACTCTCTCTTTGCACTTTTTAAACCCAGGGGCAGCTGCTTCGCGCTGAGATGCAAGTGATTTTTGAGGCAATGATTTCCAGTATAAGCCAGTCTCATCGGCATTATACACATCATCGAGTGAATAACCTTCTTCTTTCTTCCAAAAAAGCCAAGAATGTTTCTTTAAAATTTTTAGCGGCAGTTTTGCATCGCTAGATAAAGATTCCCCTTGAATCTCCAATTCTCGTATGCCATGACGAGATTTAAAGTTTCTTAACCATCCCTGGCTAGCCTTAAAGTCAGGAGGACCGTCAAGTTGATTGTTGAACTGAAGATCCTTTTCACACAACAGAGAACCAGAGATAGGTTCCCCTTTGCTTCTTCTTTGCACAAAACATATATACAAGCTCCTCTTTTCATCCAATTTCACGGACATATCTTTCGCATTTCTCCAAAGGTTTTAGGTAACACTTTTACTGTTTTTTCAACCCCATTTTTCACTATCAAATTTTCGATGCAAAATTCATAATTTTTATCCTTGTTACTTTTGAGGTTGTCAGAGACGGTAGCTTTCCCCCAACATTTGAAAAATACCTCTCGCAAGTGAAGACACAGTTTCACCTTGTCCTAGTCTCTTGATAATTTCTGTTTTCGTTTCAATTGACAAAACATTGCGGTTCCTTTTATATGCTTTAGGCCTAATCTGGAAGCCATGCACCATATCGCACAGAGTTCAGTGAAATACTTGTACACCAAAATTATTGCTGCTGTAGTAGCAGACCACCAATTATTTTAAGTTGAACTGTCTGTTTAGCCAGTGTTCTACCTAGAACGCACACGTACACTGGATGGTAAACCAGATATTAACTGACTTTATGATCTAACTGACTTCCTGTACGTAAGCGACCGACATTAGCCATCCCATTCTCTACAAATTGTTCGCACACAATTTGAAAGTTTGCCGCATCAAAAGATTCAGAATTTTAGTCTAACGTGATCTGGTCCGCATCTGATTGAAGATTTTTTTTTCTTCTGGAAAAAGTGTCGGATAATTGGCAATGTTCGGTATATAATTTTGGGGTTTTCGGATAAATGGAGTTCTATTTGGTATATATTATTTGTAGATTATTACATACCACACACATTCTTAGGTTAAATCAGAAAGTACTTTTTTGTTGAATGCGAAGGCTTTGGCACTCTAAGTTCACAACATCTGAGCCCGGCATAACAAATAGGATAAATGATTTTGGCTCAGGAGTGTTGTCTTAAGCGTTCTCGCTCTTGCCTTCTAAATTCCCCGTCTTCTTCCGAGGTTTATAATGTGAGTGTGTACCTGTTCTGTTTTTCATACGTCTGTTTGTCTTTTATGTTTTTGTGTGTTGTTTTATTTTTTCATTTTTTTTTTTTTTTTTTTGCTGTTTAAGACCCTGTTCAACAAACCAAAACTCGTTGAAGTGGTTAAAAAACGGTTATTTTTTTTTTTTTTATTGGGCTACACTAGTGGTGTTATCGTCTTACGCTGGTAACCACAGGTTCACTGAGTCTTGCCAATTTGTACTGGCCATGAAACAGTGACCACTCTAGTCATTGTCTGTTAGGTCCCCGAGTAAGTCGTTGAGTCTTTTTAGGCTGTTGTGTTTGATCACGACCTGTGTTTTTATTATATTTGTGTAGGTTTGTTGTAATGAGAGGACAGTGTCCTTTAGGGTTTCAGTAATTGATTTTGTCGTAGCCGTCCTACTTTGCTTCTTTCATCTTCCTTGATTGATTTTTTTGGTAGGCTAGCGTTCCTCTACGGTTTATTGGTAAATTGTTTTGTCTTTTAGTTTTTTGCTTTCTTCTTCTCCTCTTGATTACTTTTTGTTTACGCTATCCTCGATGAATCTACTCTTCACTGTGGTATCATTCTTGTTGAGAGACTTTCACTCGTTCGTCTTCCTTTGAGCTCCTGCGTAGTTTTAGCGATGTCCGACATTTCTAATCATGGTGGTTGTTGAAATGATTTTGCCATGAGTCTCCTTCACAACATTGCCCTGGGACGCTCTGTAAGGCTCCTAATTGTGTTCGTCGTCTTCTTACGCGTATCTGTGTCGGTCCGTTGTGCTTGTCTGTTTATTCGCTCGACTGTCTGAGTTTTTTTGTTTTATGTTCATTCTGCACCTCTGTGGTGAAGGTTTATTAGTTGGGCTTTTCTTGTGTGCTGTTCCTGTTTAGCAATCCCGAGTGAAGCCACTTCGGATGTTCTTGACTTTTTATCTCTGACACGATGTTAATTTGGGAGTTACAGATTTCCTTTTAGTATGGCCTTTGGTCTCATAGAAGATCTGAGGCGCAAGCTCACACTGGTAATCTTGCACACCGTGTGTTCCCGAAGACAGTATGCGCAAGGATCTCTGTTGAATTTTGGTTGATGTTGAGCGCACGTTATATAGTTGGTATATCCCTTTTTTTGCGTGAGAGGCATTCCATTTGTGTAAGAGTGACTTCTCTCGACATTATTTGAACACATACTGAGTCTCTTCCTGCTGCAGGATTTATCAGTAGTTGACGAAAATTTGCTGTGGCGAGTTTGTGCACTGTCGCAAATAACACGGAGGGATGGTTACTCTTCACATTGTTTTTCGAGTACATCTATCGTCCCTAGGTTATCGTTTGAGGTGACTTGGTCTTGGAAGTGCCCTTCAACTAGTTAATTACAGTAACTAGTTTGTGTGTCCTTCTTGTTCCTTGTCCTTTTCAGTCTTTTGCTAACCTGGGTGCAACCTGTAATATTTTGATACAGTCTTGTGTTTCTGTTTGCAGACGGCTGTGAGACATTCCTTTGTGTAGACCTCAACTTTGTTTGTCTGCGCCCTCTGTATCAAACTCATTCTTTCTTGGTCTTTCTTGTTGTTCTCTACTCAGTATACTTTAAATCTGGTAGGGGAAGCTGGGACACTTCTTTGTGTCCCCGGACTCTAGTTTCGACTATCAGTTTCGTTTGTCTTATCCGTGTATTATTTAGATCTAATTACACAGCTCCTTTTTCGTGTCCTTGTAACTTTAGTAATACTGCTTCTTGCACGTTATTTTCACACGAGAATACCGATCACTTTATCGTCGGGTTAGGGCCCTGAAGCGAGAGGCCCTCACCTCCAGACATCTGATTGATTACCTATAAATGATCCGTTTCTGCCAGTTGAACTGTGTAGGAAACGGCGATTTCTTTGCTTGCTTGCGAGACAAGTTCAGGCACGCTTCCGACTATCTTCTCTCAGTTGTGGGATAGCCGTGTGGTCTGCGGGGGAGAAAAAAATAACGGATTCATTTTGTTCTGCCTCTGGTCTCGTTTTAAACCGAATTTATGCCTGGTTCAGCTGCCATGAATGTAGAAGACACGACTATGGACATCTTGTTTTTGGCGCTGAGTGGGTTTTGCCTTTGTCGGGCTTTTGAGCATTGGTTAGCCATCTGCCGTTGAATTTTGTGGCACATGTTTATACCGGTGAGTTTTTTTCCTGAATCGCCTAGCACGATTTGGAGCAACCCGCCGTACAACTTGTTTTTAACGGTGAAGTGTGCTTGAGTACCAGGATTCCGGGATGCTCTGGTTTTCACCCTCTGCCTCCTCAAAGCGCAGGGTTGCTCCATCGTTTATGGTCTATGGTTACATACGAAGAAAAATTAGTACTGGATAAAACATGTGAAAGACTCTAATCATTTATGTTGTTACTGTTAAGAACGCTTAATAATGATTAACATGTGAAACTCTCTATCTTTAGTGTTTTTGTTAGGGACGATAATAATGAATCACATGTGAAACTATTTATCTTTAGTGTTTTATGTTAGTGATTAGTCGATAGATAGATTGATGAAACATGTGAATAAATCCTTATCTTGTATGGTTATGTTTTATGATGAATATTAAGAAAAAAGATAAAATTGTAGAAGCTCTTCATAACTTTATGTTTATGTTAATAAGAAAAAATGATAATTAAATTATAATATGGTGAACACTCTATAATCTTTATGTTTATGTTATGAATGATAAACAATAAATGACATGTGAAACTTTTATCTTCGCATGTTTATGTTTTGATGATAATAAAAGATAAAACATGTGGATAAAACTCTAATTCCTTACTCATTTTTATGTTTCGATGTGCTGATACTAATGAATAACATGGTGAAAATCTTTCTTATCTTATTTGTTTCAGAAATCTTTTTCCACCCTCTTTATGGTGACATTGTGTTACTTTTGCATATCAAGGTGACTACTATCCCAGGTCTGTGGGTCTGACGTATCTAGTTACTATCATTAACTATTACATGTTTCCTGTATCTAGTAAACTGCAAAAGAACACCCAAAGATGAGATCAAAACTGACAAATATTCCGCATGTGACAAACATCATAAGGTACTTCTGTGAGTTGCTGGCTTTGGTTTGTGGTTTGTTTTAAACATACATGAGTTGAGATATGCCAAAAGTGTTTGATGCATGAAACTTTCTCAAAGTTTTTAGTGAACGGGTTTAAACGATGTTGAACTAGATCTTCGCTGATAAACCTAGGACAATTGCATTGTGCTCCCTGTATCACGTGATGAAGAATGAAGGTTTAGATTGACTTCATACAAACTTGCGTTTTGGAGTTAAGAGAGTTTTTTTTTTCTGTGTTTGCTGTTTATTTTAAAAGAGAGAAGTGGATATCTCAAATCCAAGGTAATAGGAAATATGTCATGTATTAGGAGAGAGAGAGAGAGACAGAATATGTCATGTATTAGGAGAGACAGAATATGTCATGTGCTAGGAGAGATAAAATTCAGAATATGTCATGTATTAGGACAGACAGAATGTGTCATGTATTAGGAGAGACAGAATATGTAATGTGCTAGGAGAGAGAGAGAGAGACAGAATATGTCATGTATTAGGAGAGACATAATATGTCATGTGCTAGGAGAGAGAGAGACAGAATATGTCATGTATTAGGAGAGACAGAATATGTCATGTGCAAGGAGAGAGAGACAGAATATGTCATGTGCTAAGAGAGAGAGAGAGACATAATATGTCATGTATTAGGAGAGACAGAATATGTCATGTGCTAGGAGAGAGAGAGAGAGAGAGAGACAGACAGAATATGTCATGTATTAGGAGAGAGAGAGACAGAATATGTCATGTATTAGGAGAGACAGAAAGTGTCATGTATTAGGAGAGACATAATATGTAATGTACTAGGAGAGAGAGAGACAGAATATGTCATGTATTAGGAGAGACAGAATATGTCATGTGCTAGGAGAGAGAGGCAGAATATGTCATTGTGACGTAGGAGAGATAGAACAACTATGATACTCACCAGTGTCGGAAGACTAGGAGAAGACAGAAATATGTCATGTATTAGAGAGACCAGAATAATATCACAGCACATCTGCTAGAAGAGAAACACTAAAATATATTATCCATTGTGCTAAACAGAATAGGAGAGTACACTCGACACATCGCACCAGAATCCCATGCTACAGTAGTGACAGAACATATCAGATGCTAGTAGTGACAGAACATATCAGGTGCTAGTGGTGACAGAACATATAAGATGCTTGTAGTGACAGATCATATAAGATGCTAGTAGTGACAGAACATATCAGGTGCTAGTTGGGACAGATCATATAAGATGCCAATAGTGACAGAACATATCAGGTGCTAGTAGTGACAGAACATATCAGGTGCTAGTAGTGACAGAACATATAAGATGCTAGTAGTGACAGATCATATAAGATGCTAGTAGTGACATAACCTATCAGGTGCTAGTAGTGACAGAACATATAAGATGCTAGTAGTGAGACAACATATAAGATGACATATATGATGCTAGTAATGACAGATCATATAAGATGCTAGTAGTGACATAACATATCAGGTGCTAGTAGTGAGGGAACATATAAGATGCTAGTAGTGATAGAACATATCAAATGCTAGTAGTGACAGAACATATAAGATGCTAGTAGTGACAGAACTTGTATGATGCTAGTAGTGACAGAACATATAGGATGCTAGTAGTGACAGAACATATAAGATGCTGGTAGTTACAGAACATATCAGATGTTAGTAGGTACAGAACATATCAGGTGCTAACAGTGACAGAACATATAAGATGCTAGTAGTGACAGAACATATAAGATGCTAGTAGTTACAGAACATATAAGATGATAGTAGTGACAGAACATATCAGGTGCTAGTAGTGACAGAACATATCAGGTGCTAGTAGTGACAGAACATATAAGATGCTAGTAGTGACATAACACATAAGATTTTAGTAGTTACAGAACATATAAGATGCTAGTAGTGACAGAACATATCAGGTGCTAGTAGTGACAGAACATATCAGGTGCTAGTAGTGACATAACACATAAGATGTTAGTAGTTACAGAACATATAAGATGCTAGTAGTGACAGAACATATCAGGTGCTAGTAGTGACAGAACATATCAGGTGCTAGTAGTTACAGAACATATAAGATGCTAGTAGTTACAGAACATATAAGATGCTAGTAGTGACAGAAACATAATATAGATGGCTAAGTAGTCACACCTGGAACATATAAAATGCTTTAGTATGACCAGAACATATAAGATGCTAGTAGGTGACTAGAAAACATATGAATATGCTAGTAGTGACAGAACATATAATGATATGCCTAAGTAGTGACAGATCATTTAAGATATGCTAGTAGTGACAGAATATATAAGATGCTAATAAGTGGTCGACAGAACATATAACAAGAGAATGCTAGTAGTCTTTACAGAACATATCAGATGCTGTAGTGAACAGACACATCTATCAGCATGTGCTAGTAGTGTACAGAAACATATAAGGAGCTAGTAGTGACATAACATATATAAGATGCTTAAGCATTAGTAGTGACAAGATCATATATAAGATGCAGTAGTGACAGAGAATATAAGAAGATGCTAATAGTGACAGACGAAACATTAATAAGATGCTAGTAGTTACAGAACATATCAGAAGCAGCTAGTAGTGACCAGAACCATATCAGGTGCTAGTATTTGACAGACACATATAAGGTGTGCCTAGTAGTGACATAACGCATATAAGATGCTAGTAGTGACAGATCATATAAGATGCTAGTAGTGACAGAATATATAAGATGCTAATAGTGACAGAACATATAAGATGCTAGTAGTTACAGAACATATCAGATGCTAGTAGTGACAGAACATATCAGGTGCTAGTAGTGACAGAACATATAAGGTGCTAGTAGTGACATAACATATAAGATGCTAGTAGTGACAGATCATATAAGATGCTAGTAGTGACAGAATATATAAGATGCTAATAGTGACAGAACATATAAGATGCTAGTAGTTACAGAACATATCAGATGCTAGTAGTGACAGAACATATCAGGTGCTAGTAGTGACAAAACATATCTAGTACTATAAATGAGATAGCATATCAGGTGCTAGTAGTGACAAAACAGATCTGGTACTATTACTGAGATAACAATTCAGGTGATAGTAGTGACAAAACATATCTGGTGCTATAAATGAGATCGCATATCAGGTGATTGTAGTGACAAAACATATCAGGTGCTATAACTGAGATAATATATCATGTTCTATTTGTGACAGTACAAATTAGGCGCTAGGTGTGATAGAACATATGAAGTTATGTAGTGACAGAACGTTTTAATTGTCAGTTGTGAGATAACATATCACGTGCTAGTAGTGATATAACACATTATGTGCTATTAGCAAAAGAATATCTGGGTGGCTTAGAGTTATTTAATGTATCTCTTGTGCTATTAGTGACAGAATAAATGAGGTGCTGTTAGTTTCAGAATATGTGATGCACAGAATACCCCTGGTGATTGGAGAGACCAAATGTCGTATTTGCTAGAAGTGACAGAGTATTGCAGGTGCAAGAAGTAACAGAATATCATACGTGATTTGAGAGAATGAATAGCTCAGATGTCACGAGTGACATAATATCTCATGTGTTAGAAATAACAGAATATGTCAGGTGATAGAATAGACATAATATCTCAGGTGCTTGTAGCAGTGGAATATCGTAGGTGATATAAGAGCTAGAATATCTTAATTGATTGATGTGGCATAATATATCAGGTACTAGGAAAGATAGAGTATCATTGGCGCAATGAGAGACAGAAAATGTTAGGTTCTACGAGAGACAGAAGCTTGAGGTATTTTGTGGCAGAATCTTAATATCTTCAATATTCACTAGTTATTTTTGTAACAATAAAGTAGCTTCAGAATCTACACACACGACAATGTATACATCTTGCAAGTAAGGCTAGATATGTAGAGATATATGCTTTTTTCTCCAGGTTCTCAAAACGTATTTGAAAGTCTTTGCTTCCCTTAAATTTTCAATTGACTTATGTATATCTCAAAGTCAACATATGGAAGGTTTTGATTGTCTCAATTTTTAAGGTTGCTTTAAGTTTTTAAAAATTCTAAAAAAATGTGTACTGTTGATGATTTGAACAGAACTATTTGACTAACAATTGTAATTGAATTTTCCATGCTTGGATAACTGCAACATCTTTACATAACAGCCTGGTCTGTACTCCATTAAATAGTGAATACAAGTCTACCAAATACTCGTATTACTTCTTGACAGCCACCACGCCTCAATGTGCAAAAAGTAATTGGTTAAATATTTCATCAGCAGATTTCAAAAGCATTGCAGAATGTCGAACATTAAGTAGATGTGTTTTAATTGTATTACATTATCAGATACACATTTTAACTCTTTCTATACGGGCTCAATAACCGCGTTTTTACGAGCTGATTTCAGAGAGTACATTTTTAGACATGACTGCGTTTACTGATTTTGCATTAAATAATTTATTTATAATGATAACATAAAGTGTTGTATATCAAAATGTGGAGACATGAAACATCTATGACATGCACTTAACGTAATTGTTAAGTGGTGTTAAACATGCATGCAACGTATACAGTAATGAGTGCAGAAAAAATTTTAAAATTGAATAAATTGAAAAACAAATTGTACTTATCAATATGTATAATTAATTCTGGTAAACTTTAACCCTTAAACCTACTTTCATTTTAAAGTACATCCATTTTCACATAACGTAGGAAAGTTGCAGTTGTTTCTGGGCACAAATAAAGTTTGCATCACAATTTTTAATTTTTTGGGATATTTAAAGCGCACAAATATTTTAAGCGTATATTTACAGACATGACTACCGTTACTGATTTTGCTTTAAATAATTTATTTATAATAATAACATAAAGTGTTGGATATCGAAATATAGAGAAATGAAACCCCTTTGACATGCACCTAACTGAATTGTTTAATGGTTTAAAACATGCATGCAACATATGCAGTATTAATTGCAGAACAGTTGAAAGATTTGGAAAAAAGTTGTACGTACCCACAAAAATAATGCAATTTGAAAGCCTGGAACTCCTAGAACCACTTTCATCCAATTATACGAAACACAGACAAGTTTAAGATGTTTTGGATAATAAATAAAAATGTTGTTTCATTTTGAAATGTTCAGGTCACATATTGAAAAATCATGACGAAAATAAACTATGTACACAACTTTATATACAACTGATATTACTTTTACCACAAACTATTTCCTTTCATGATAAGCAGCAAAACAGTTATTTGGATGTAAATTGGGATTATTTGTAGTGCATCCTTCACAATAAAAGGATGTCCTGACCCTTACTTGAGGGGTATAGGAAACGACACAGTTGCGATTAAATGTTGATGTTTTAATAATATGGTTTGTTCCTCCTAGTCTGTTGACTGGATTTTTCACTTGATTGCCATGTCCTGGGAGGAATTTTCTGGAAATCCACAGCAGCAACAAGAGAGAGCTCACTGACAAGTTGCCGTTTAAATTGAAGAAGGCTGTTTTTTGGCATTTGTATTTCTTGACAGTGCAAATAATTTATTCGCATTGAGCTGAGCTACAAGTATTTCAAACATCCAGGAAAAAAAAAAATGTTTCCACCAATTTCTTGTTCTTCTGCTGAATGTACCATATGTTACAATGCTGTGGCCCACTCTGTGACATCCATTCATGCGTTGATTGTAATCATCAGTCATCAGTGGTTTATTTTTTGTTTCACCAGAGCGATTAGTGATGGTCCTTAGGCTTTGTCAACTAATACAAACGAGGAAATGAACTACTGTCATAAATCGTGCAATAATTCTCACTCTACACTACCTTTTTATACTGATTGGATCCTAACTGTGCTCAAGAATCGTTCTTATCCCCTTCCTGTCTAGAATTATTACTGGGTTTAATAAATGTTTTGGGTTAATTTACCACACCAATCATGTCTACATGTCTTGTAGAAATTTCCACAACACATTCTTCTACCTTGAGTATTTGCCATTCAAACATGTCTTAACCCCACGTCAAAATCGGGAATGTGCCCGACCTGCACTACACAACTCAAAAAAATAAAATAAAAAACGCTTCTGAACTGTAGCTGAAAAGCATGCCTAAACTGGATTTTCTTTCACCTCTTTCGTCGATTCCCGTCTCATGCACATTCTATTTTGCGCAATGCTATCCCTTTTTTCTACTCTATCGTAACTTCCTATATCTGATTTTCATTATCGTTCCCTATTTTTCACAGATTTCGAACCATCATTCCTCTCTCTCTATGCGCTCCTCTGATCGCTCGCCTGGTTGACATGGCCTATGGGGGTCCGGGCTTAGTCCTGCGTCTGTCTAAGGCGATGTTTGTGACATGCATTTTAAGGGCCAAACGATGACATTCTTCACCTCAACAGTTTGGTCGCTTTGTCCTCTGTTCATGTTAAATACCGACGTGAGTGTGGCGTTGAAGACTAATTAACGGGTTCAAGCGCACCGATCAGTCAAGGTCAATTTCTGCCTAAAAAAATAATTTAAAAGATTATTAATACATTTTTTTAAAAGTCTATTAGGTAGTATTCCTATGTGGTTATGTTCAATTTCTTTGCCGTGATAATGTGAGGCCGATATAATGTGCCCGTCGCTCATGTCTATAATTAAAATACCTAGTATGGCGTGTAGGGGTTGTCAACAATATGTACTTATGTTTCGTTTTTAATTTGTATAGGTGCCCAGAACTTTAACTGATTGTGATGCGGCGCACTGCAGCTTGGCGCTTTGCGCACTTTTTGCTGGCTGGCGCGATAATTTATGTTCAAAGAGAGAATTTTTAGAGTCCGTTGAATGGTAGAATAGCCCCCGAGGTATGTGAAAGAGATTTGCACATCAGTGCCAATTCATGAGTTATTCGAGTAATGATAGACTAGAAGTCAACATCCACATACTCATCTGACGCGTAGTTTCAGGTGAGTTCACCTTAACCATTATTCTGTAAATAATTTTCTCCCACAGCAGATGGAGATATGTAAAGTGCAGGCCCAGACCGTGGGTCCGCTGTCGCTGGGGGAATAGGTATAAAAATTAGGAAACCAATCTTCGTCATCACACAGATAAATAATGTAATAGAATGAATGTATTGAGCGTAAATACCAGGAGAGACTGTACACCCTACGTTATGTCGAGCCGTCAAAACACGGTGTGCCCGTTGCATGGGATTGTAACGGTGGGTTTTCGTGCAACTGTACCTAAGATTTCTCGTTTGTGTGATCTAAGAGACTGTAATTTCTCTAAGGTGGTACGCTCTTATCCATGTGCCGTTATCAAACAGCGCCGCATGCCCACCAGCCCTCAATGGGTAACTAACCACATTCCCCTTTCTGTTATTAATTGTGATGTTTAAGCCTATGATTTACTCATATGTATTATTTGTCTGATAGCTTTGCCAAGTGATTAAATAATATGCCATGTTGGGTTGATCTTTTCAAAATAAATTATTTACGCTGTTTTTTAAAAGTTTGATTAGTTAGGTGCGACCTCTCATTACACCGTCAACATCTAACATTTATTTACTTCCCGTATAGTTTGAACTTTTCCTACCCAACGATCCCTTCCACATCCATCACCAACAGTCCCCACTACCCTCAGATTTTAATCACGTCCCTTGAACAGACTAATATACACGAACAGACAAATATCAACTCAGCAATGACCAGTCCCTTTGTGTTAGAACACTTCCTTTGCCACTTTGCGATCCGATCGTCCATCTTTCCCCACAATCTATAATCGCAAAAAATCTGAAATCTTAATGATTATTTTTAAACCAATCTGGATCCATCCATATCTTATCGGAACTTTTAACAAAGTTCCCGTATCTGACCTTGATCCATATCTTTTGTATTTCCATCTCCGCAACTAACCCGTAAACTAATCCACCATAAACAAACTTCCCACCGAAAATACCGCTCTAAATAAAATCATACCAACGTACTTCTAACTCCACCCCCACATCACCTTTTCAACTTCCCCTTGCGCTCAAAATGTTGTGCAGCTATTTCCACACGTGAAGTACTCCCAGAATTCTGTGATAAAGCGCCATATGTTAAACAAGTGATGAGAAGGTATCTAAGCAACTCCTACCAAGGACACTTCAGATCCTTTCGCTCCTACTTTTCATAAACCCCCTCTTTCCATACAAAACCCGCTTTCAACTCTTTTCCTTCCTCCCAAAGAACCCCGCGCCCCCTCAACAAACCCACTATTAAAAAATTCCTCTTGTCTGTCTCGTAATATTCCATACTCAATCAATCCAGGTCTATGCAAAAACACAAAGCCACTACCTAAAAAATATAAATAACATAAGATCAAAAATACCCCTGTATCCCTTCCCGTCATTCCGTGATCAAATACGCAACCACTATAGAATGGTCCACCTTTCATGGGCGGGACCGGTACAAAATCATCACTAGTGCCCCTTATGGCCGTAAGGATCTTCGCCATTTTCCTAAAGCATTAAACGGCAATTGAGTGGGCATTATCCATTTCGAATGGAACATAAGATGTCGCATTCCCGTTGAATGAATTAGTCCATCAAGTACTCGATAGAGGCGCTAATGTGTTGATGCTACATTTTGCAAAAATCCAATTCAGACACATCTCTTACCCATAAGTGTAGTTATATCTCAATCACTACAAAATTCCTAGGGGCATAAGATCAAAATCTGTTCTCTGTGGTAATAAAAAAAATGAGACTGAAAGATAATATAGTTATATAAATTGAGTTATCGACGATTGAAAAATTAAGAGATGACTTGGTTTGGCGGTCATAATTTTGTATGGGCTATCTAATTTCTTAGATAACCTTGTTCAATCTTTTATGATTTCTATTAATTTTGCAAATGAAGGTGGGATATATGTCGGTGGTGAGGGTGGTTTTCAACTTATGAAGCCATAGGAGCAATTCCCTAGTTACGCTTACCTAGGTGAATAAAACCCCGCTATCAAGTAGTCCCATCTCTGTCGTAGCTATTTCTATAGGACTATAATCAATCATACCGTTGCTATACCTCGACTATGAACAACTGCCCTCCGCGTCTATTCATTAACCCACCAAGAACTCAACTCCAACATCAAAAAACCATAATACTGCAAACCCCACGAACAGGTAAAATATGGGAAATAAAAGAACAGACCCCCTCCAAGGTTTCAACTCTCCACACGCGAGCACTACAATCCCCGCCAGCACCAATACTTCTACGTTATACTTGCGTACTAATCCCAACGCCCGCACCCGTACATCTCTAAACCCACACTCATATACTAAACGTATAACATCCCCCTACCAACTACATTTTCGTGTATTCCTCCTAATCCTCTTACGATCTGCGTACAGTGTATCTCATTAACATGCATCTACTGCGACATCATACCGCCGCTGGAAACATCTCGTCTCATCCATAGCTAATTGTGCTGCACTTATTCAGACTCTACCTCGTGCCCATTGTCAAACTGTTTTTTTGGTGTTTGCACCTATGCTAGCTTCGCCGCTACCTATTGTGCTCTCCTATCTACCCTTCTAATGCCATCAATATTCCCACCCTTAAACGACTAACTTTTCACGTTTATTCCGCATAGTCAGTACATAATCCCCCCAACGTCGCGCCCCCATAACTTTTTGTCACTTTTTACTTTTTCATTCCTACGAACCTAGAGTGGCGTCTGATCTAAACAGTAACACGACGCGGGCCGAGTCTGTTCCTCGGCCTATCCCTCTTCTGCCTGTCCATTTACAATTTATCATATAAACGCTGTATTGACGTGTCCCTGAGGCGTCCAAAACAACCTTGTCCTAGTATTGCCTCCATTTTTGTTAGTGATACTCCTTTAAATCACACTTCCTTTTGTTCCTAGCACCCTTGGTGGTTACCAGTTGTACAGTCGTTATCTTTGCTTTTTCGCCGATCATATCTTACCTGGGTATGTGTTCCCCCTGTATCAGATCTTTTTCCTCAAGAACCGTTGTTGACCTTGATGTCTATCGTTATCGTTCTTTTTTTCCTCTCAAGATCTTGTACCTGTGTGTTCCCCGCTTCCATATCCATCTTTTTCGCTCCTTGCAATCGTTGTGGACCTGTGTTGTCTCCGTTATCATCCTTGTTACTCGTACAATCCTTGAGCCCAGTTGGTCTCCTTAAACATTACTTTTCCCAGCAAATCTTATACCATGTATTGTGGGTTCCCATAATCTTTGCGTTTTTTTTCCCTTCAATATCTTTAGCTCGCGAGAACCTGTTGTCCCCTTATCTCTTTTCCTTGCAATCGTGTACCGCGTTGATGTTCCCTTATCGATCTTTTTCCTTCAATCTTACCGTTTTGTTTTCCTTATCTTGCTTTTTCCCCTTCAACCTCGTCACTTGTTGTCGGACTCGGATACATTTCCAGCGCTTTCCTCTTTTCATTTAATATGCGTCCATCGGAACCCGTATAAAGTGCTTAGCCTATAGCATACGCAATGTTTCAGATTGTAGATACCCAACTAAACGTAGATAATACATAAATGGAGTTGCAATATTCCACATTTTCGTAGTTTACATCCAGTGTCGGATTAATCCCATTTACGATAAGTTTCCTAATATCTTAGTGGGGCTCTCATAATCTATAGCTTAGACCTCCTTCCACTCCCGCAGACAGCAAAAAGTTACACTTTTCACCTTTACACTTCCCCGGTGTCTTACTGGTAGATAATAGCCCTTTGATGCATTGTATGTTGCACCTTGTACACTGTCACAGACTTCATACCAGACCTTCTGCTTCTACCTTTTTAACATTGGATTTCTAAGAGTGCCAACTTACATCTGAACCCTGAGTGCGCACTAGTTCGCGTAGCAATGTACATAGCGGCCCTGGGTCAATCCACCCTAGTCCTCAGATCCAGTTAACTTAGGCCAGCATCTCAACCCTTCCTCTGCCACACCCAGACCACCAGAGACCATCTCTCCCATTAATGCCCCTTTCGCATTACGCCTCAGAGTCCTACTACTCCCAAACCCATCCAACCATAAACTAACCATACCACAAAATAGAAAAACAACTAACCGATCAATGTTTAAGACAATTTTGGAATCTTCTCTCCGATCCCCGCAGCCTCCAATATTTAACATCACTCCCACACATCTTCGCCATGTTAACCCACATTAACACCTGTTTTCGCAAAATCCTCCACACAGTAACTAAAAAGACTCCCGTTTAAATTCCACAATGTCTCATTATGTGTTCCTGCACTTGGGTTTAACACTAGATTGTATCTATATATTTCAACTCTGACACATATACTCTTTTGGGATTCTTCGTTAACATAAGGATTTGGGAATGATTACTGGGGTTTTTTTTTCACTTAAGTCTGTGTTGATTCCTTTAGATAAAGATTGGAGGTGCAACCCTTCCTTAACCGAATGGTGTGCCCTCCATAACATTGGGAACCCCCGGGCACTCTATCAATAAGCTATTAAATTGCTGGTCCATCTTAAACTCAATTAAACAAGTTTCACAATGTTCAGAAGGATCTTTGCACTTGTCCCCTTCAAATATGTATCCCCCACCGCGAAGAACTAAATTTTACTACCTGTCTCAAATACGTATGAATTCGTATAGTGGTCAGTAATTTTCTTGTAGTTTAAGCGAGGCTCTGTTCCAAACTTGAAAGAGCCTAGTTTTGTAACATACTCAGCAATTCAATTGTTATATCATTAGTTGCTATCCTATGGGGGGTTATTATGCCGTGCAATCATGTTGCAGCGTGTTGGTGTGAGTTGATGGTTTCAAGAGTAGTATCGAATAAGGTAAGGCAGAAAGTTTCTGTTCGAATGGTGCATTTGTCATAGGGCAGATGGACCAAGTACTAATGTAGTTAATTGATATACAGTATTACCCTCCACAGAACCCAACCACTTCCGCCAAACATTCCACCCCTGACCTTTGTTTGTTGTTGTTGTTGTGTGGTTGTTGTGTGTGTGTTGTTAATTGCTGGCAAGGTTCTGCCATTCGACAGTACATTATTTGAATGCAATCTGAGACAAAAAAACCAAAGTTTATTTTAGACAACCATTAGGCCTTTGCCCTTAAGTTCTTTCTGGCCTTAGTCCATTGCATATGGCACAATCTTTTGTTATGCATCGTGGTGCCCCCTGTGCATCATTCACATTACTTCTACGCATTTTGAATTCAAATTATGTTGTCCTTCGCGTGGTTCCTGGATCTGGTTGCCGTAATACACTAATTACCTAAACACTACTTAGTACATATCCCGACAAAAGATCCGGCCTACCAAATCCCACCCCTCAAAACAAACTACAGTAAAATCCTAACCAATGTCCAATAAGTCCAAAAACACTCTCAGACCCTTTGTGGGGGACCTTCCACCCATGCCATCCTGTCAAGTTCCCCCTAGATATAGACCCCCCACATACCTGTCTGACACTACGCATCCACTTCCAATGTGCAACAATGTCACTTTTCATGTTGGTTTTATGATAGTCACAATATTACACTGTGTTGACCCTTTCGGTTAGCCTTACAATATTCACGGTCTCCTGTTTCTCTCGGTTATCCTCTTAATATTCCCACAGAAGATCATAAGTGTTTTTATATACGCCTGACCGTTTATTCATTTTCTTTTTTTTTGTCCTTACGTCTGTTATTTGTTAGCTTGTATTTTTAAAAAATGAACCAGAACCGTGTCCTGTTTCATTTTTTGGAGGTGCAAAACTCCGTAAAGCCGTTACAATGAAACTGAATATAAAATGGTTTAATCACTTTGGATTTAACCCATTTACATATCCGCTGTGATAACACTTTCCTCAGTCCTTTTGAAATGACAGGGCCCCCCTGAAAGGACCTACGTATCGTTGCCTTGATAGGTTCCCTTACTTCACGTCTTTTTCCTCGGCTGTGTTTGATCATTATTGGGGACCTGACTTTATTATAATTTAGGGTGTTAGGTAAGTTCCTTTTAATGTTGGTTTCGGTTCGCGGGTAAAATAATTTGTTCTTACGCCTCTTTAGGCTTCATTTCTCTTCCCTTGATTGAGTTTTTGGGTGAGGTGGTGGGTCGTTCCTATACGGTTTTCGGTAATTTATTTTTCGTTTATTTTCTTTGCTTCTTTCTTGACCTTGATTACTTTTTGTTACGATATCCTTGATGTATCCTTCTCCTCTCTGTTTCAATTCTATTGAGGACTCTTCGTTCTCTACATCCTTTAGCTCTGCGATGTTTTAAGCGATGTCGACTTCTATTTGGTGTTGAATGATTTTCATTGTCCTGTAACATTGCCTATGGGCGCTCAGCAAGGCTCCTATTGTTTCGTCTCTTATGGTATCTGTGTCTTCGTTTTTTTTCTTCGTTGTGCTGTCTGTTCTTCTCGACTTTGAGTTTTTGTTTTATGATCTCTCGCACCTCTGTGGTAAGTTTTATTAGTTGGGTTTTTGTGTGCTGTTCCTGTTTAGCAGTTTGCCGCCTGGAAGCCACTCGGTGTCTTGCTTCTCTGAAGGAGATTTTTTTTGGTTACAGATTCCTTCAGTATGGCATTTGTCTCATAGAAGATCGGACAGCCATGGTATCTTGCCCCGTGGTTCCCGAGACAGTTTGCGCAGGTTCTGTTGGAGTTGCTCACTTTATAGTTGGTATCCTTTTTGCGTGAGGACATTCATTGTAAGAGTGACTTCCTGCACAGTACCGACAAACTGTCTCTCTCTTGCAGGTTTTCTTAGTGTGCGAAAATTGCTGGCAGTTTGAGCACTGCATAACAGGAGGTTTAGTTGACTTGGTCTTGAAGTCCCTTCAATAGTTAGGATAACTAGGTTTGTGTCCTTCTTGTCCCATGTCTTCAGTCTTTCAACCTGTGTTATTTTGATATTCTTGTTTTCTGTTTGCAGGCGGCTGTGGACTTCTTGTGTAGACCAATTGTTGTAGACCCCTCTTACAACTGTCTTTTTGGTTTTCTTGTAGATCTCCACAGTAACTTTAATCTGGTGGGGCAGCTGGACCATCAGTTCGTTTGTCTTCTCCGTGTTATTTAGAGCCATTACAACTCCTTTTTCGTGTCTTGTAACTTTAGTTATACTCCTTCTGCCCGTTGTTGCCTCGAGAATACCGATCACTTTATCGTCGGGTAGGGCCCTGTGCGAGGCCTCACCTCCCGACATCTGAGTGATCTTAATGATCCTTTCCTTCAGTGCCTTGTGAGAAACGGCATTTCTTTGCTTGCGAAGTTGGCACGCTCCGACTTCCGTCTCAGTTTGAGCGTGTGGTCTGCGGGACGGATTCATGTTCTGCCTCTGGTCTCGTTTTACCGAAGTTGCCTGGTCACTGCATGATATAGACTCGACTATGACATCTTGTTTTGGCTGTGGTTTTGCTTTGTCGGGCTTTAGAGCATTGTTGCCATCTGCCGTTGAATTTTTGTGGCCATGTTTTACAGATGTTTCCTGGTCACTGCACGATGGAGCCACCGCCCTGACATCTTGTTTTACCGGTGAAGTTGCTTTGTCAGGATTCGGAGCCTGGTTATCCTCTGCCTTCAAAGCTCTGGGTTGCTCATCGGTCGTGGTGTCAATGGTTGCATTGTTCGGCTTCTGAGAAGGATCGGCTCCGACGCGAGTAATTGGGGCAGTCTTGTTCTCCGGCTGACTGTCTTTGTTCTTTGCAGATTCATGTTTGCTGTCAAATGTTGGAGGACTTCTATAGATTTTCCTCTTTTTTGCTTGTGGCTTGATACGAACCATTTTAGTATAATGCTGTCTCTGGAACAACAAACCCTCGTTCAGTGTTGCCGCGGTTCCTCTCTATTTATACACAGACAGCGAGCGAACGAGAAAGCATCTCACGCCTGCTGCTAATTTGTTAGTACCAACCGGCTTGCGTCGTGGTTTTGTGTTTTATTAATTTCTTCCTCCTTTTCGTTCCTTCTACCTCTTGTATGTATCACGTTTGTTGATACCTTACTTTAATTGTAGTATCAACAACTTATTTCCCTCCAATAATTGCTTCTAGTTATTTGGACTTAGAATTTATATAATTTTTCAAAGTTGCTTATCTTGGCAAAATATGATGAAGTTGTCTGTTCTCAAGCTTCTATCTTCTTTTTGCAACAACTATGTAATTAGTTGTTTGAAAGGGAATAAATATGTACTTCTCAGCTCCTAACGATACTATTAGCAACTCTTTCTGATCATCCCTTCTTTTTATATGAATTTTATTCGTTAGCCATCAAAAACAGGTATCGCTTCGTTTATGTATCCTGTACACAGCGCTAGAAAAAAGAAAGAGAGAGAGGCACTCGCGTCCGCTCGGTTGAAAAGTATCACCAACCCAGAATTTGTCTAGCGTATTTTTTTCTCACCACGCGACAGTCCCCATTACTCTTTTTCGCTGTCTATGGTATTTTTAACATTCTTCTGTAAAACCACATGTCTGTGGCCTCTATTACTAGTGTGCCTTCCAAACTTGTTTACTAACTGTCCATGACTCACCCCCATATGTTATGCTTGGTTCTACATAACACTGAAGAATTCTTTCTTACTTCCAATGACAACGAATTGTTGCATAACATACTCTTCTTTTTTTCAGAATGCTGCTTTTTTCCTGAGCTATTCTGCTCTTTACTTCTGAGATGCATCTTCCATCTCTTGTTAGTAATGTTCCCAGTAATTTTAATTTGATGAATTATTTTAAAACGGTTCCATTTATTTTCACTTTCTATCACTTTGTATCAACTATGAAAGTTAGTTCACAGGCAGAAGTACACAAACAGTCACTGGCAGTTTGAAATCAAGAGAAGGAACATTGTTAATGGGTCATGAGAACATGATAGAAATGTTTTATAGAATACATCAAGGAGCTGTATGATGATGAAAGACCAGATTTGAACGACCAGGACAGCTGTGAAGGACCTCCAATACTTGTGGCAGGGGTAGAGGGTGTCGTGCGCCATATAAAGAACGGCAAAGCGCTTAGACCAGATAATGTAACATTAGAGGAAATGGAAGCTTTAAGAGAAGCTGGAGTAGAAGTTAAATGACATCTACAACAGTCGTCAAATACCTGTTGATCTGCTAAAATCCATATTCATAGCTTCGCCAAAAAAACCTGTAGCCACGGCATGTAAAGACAGGACAAGTCAACATAGAAGTGACAGGTGAAATAGGAAGTCAATAGATTATATATTGTTGCTGTCATTTTTGACGGAGTTTCAAACGTCAATTTATTTGTCGTATTTTTTTCACCCTGGTCAAAGTTAGGGAACTATGTCATAACTTTGGTGTGTCAGGTTGATTATGGGTTATCTCCTCTTTGGTCCATTCATTGTGTTTGACCTGTATTGAGAAGGGTCAAAGGTACACAGTTCTGGGCTATGTGCCCATGCGCAGTTTTTGAGCGCTAAGAGATAGACTTCCGTCAGGTAGAGATTGTGTTCTGGCTTCTGTCGGACGTGAATGTCCATTGTATTTTGGGGAAGGAGAATCTTCAAAGTGACTGCGTTGTCAGTTTCCCCCAGTGATTTTCTGTGCGTCAGGAATGACGACAGTGTTGTTTATTGTGTTCTGAGGATTCTGTTCAAGGTAACACCGACTTTATCATTATTACGCATTCGGTTGCAGAACTTGTTAAAGGATTACCTAGCTGTGAGAACAGTTCACAGTTCCTATAATGCAGAACGTATATTTTGTGCTCGAGGTAGCCATGTAAGACTATTCGTCTTCATATGACCAGAAGTCCAGTGACGAAGATATATACGGTGGAAACCGCAGGTTGGCGGTATATATATATATATATTTACACAAACATTATAGCAGGGTTTATGTAACCTGCTTATGAAGAATACACAGCTGACGTCATATTGAGGCTCTGTGTTACGGCCAATATTCTACAGCATGATAAGATGTAACTGGCGTGATATGCCAAGTTGAACGAATGCCCTAGTAATAGTATTACATGAGTTAAGGGCTCGTCTTTTGTATGACGGAGTTATTCAGGTATCTGACGCGTTCAGTCAGGGATACCAAAGCGGCCATATGAACTGTACATTAAAGAACATACCACTATTGACCATGCCCACATATTTGAATGTTTTCCAGCCTTAGAATGCCTGATATGTACCAATCGATTTCAGTTAACATGATGTACATGATCCTGCTTACATTGACTGTTCCTGTGATACTACTGTTAGTCCTGTGATTAAATGTGTGAACTGTTACCAGTAGTTGCAACCATCATTGGCTTCCGTATGAGTGTGACTGGGTGCATTGTTTAACTATATATGAGCCTAAACGCATTCGCGTCTCTACACACCCACGTCTCACATTACACCTTGCCAGCTTTCAGCAAACCAACACTACGCTACCCGTCACTACACATCAACATTAGAGTGACCTTAAAAACACAGTAACACACACACACACACACATATATATATATATATATATGTGGTAAAGTGGGATGTTATAAATATTTATAGGGGACTTAGTGTACTGACTGAGATCAGCTGTGAAGGTATCTGTATCTAATAAGTGTGGTGTATTACAGATGACCTTACTTGCTACCACATTTATGCCTCAGTCAGAATTATTCTGGAATATTGTGATGACTACGTTAAATGTCTAGGGTTATGAAAATGATGAAGTGTAAGTCACAACAACAACAGACAGATAAACAATTTAATTTATTCTACAACACTTTACAACACTGTGACACTCACACACATATAACACTCTATAAGACTATCTTAAATGAGTCAAGTGTTTAAGTTTAAAAAATATATGTATTAATTCTTGTCAATAATGGATATCCTGATTCAACTACACAGTGAACCAGGAATCACAATCAAATGTAATTACAAGTATTATTTACACAGTTTATATATATGAACTTTGTATTGACATAGTTTATTATTATTATTCTATGTGTGTAATTTGTGCAGTAGTAATATGAGGTAATACTGGTTTTGTTCAAGCTTGGTTGTTGTTTTTTCATCATGACTTCAAGTGTTTGATTATCGGGGAAATAGTATTGGGAAACTTTCACAGTTCCTGTCATTTGAACCAATTAAGTGTCCCTCTGTGGTTAACAAAATGTCAATTTTTGAGGGGGCACATAATGTTGAGCTACTCTGGCCACAGAAGCTTATCTTTCGTGATGGCGGCAGGAAAAGACTCCTCTGCTCGATTGCTTCCTGTGTTCTGGAGACACCTCACTGGTCGATATCTGGACCCAGGAGTATGCTGTCAGCCTCTGGATTCAGCAAAACCCAGACCAGGTGCTGCTTCAATAACTAGGACCACAGTCCCTGAAACAAGAAGGTAGTACCTCCTACTTCAGATCTAATTTATAATCTATTTCTACACTGAACACAATACAGAACAAACACTGAGTTCAGAGCTATAGGCCAACTGCTATCTTCATCTGAAACAATGTACACCAGTATTCTCCTCCTAAATGGTTACTACGCCTCTGCAATTCCAGCATTAGTTCCTTCTAGTCAATAAGATAGGTGTCAGTGTACTGTTTGGCAATTCCATGCAGTTTTACTTTTCTCCAACACCTCCTGTTCAGGTTGGAGCAATATTTAGGCCTTGCCTCATGTTTGCCACTGAACCACACACATACAGGCATAAATTATCAATTTACATTCAATTTTCATTAAAAAGATATCGAATATATCAAGCTTACCACAATTCATGGACATAATACACAGATACGTTGACTGGCGATGAATAATGGCACAAATTCCGATCTGCCTCTGTCCCAGACTTTTATTTAGAAAAATATGATCTGGCTCTCAACGCACTGTTTCTTAGTAAGTTTATTTTAAAGTGTGGCACTGACCTGACGCTCCTAATTGCCTATATTGGCGGGTCTAACCAATCGGGCCATGTTTACACAGCTTTTCAAAAAAAGTACCCCTACTCACGTTTCCCTAACAACAAAAAATTAGTATTTGTAGCCCGACTAATCGTGATTAGCCTTACATTTACTTCTATCCAATCAAATAGGATTTTACATGGTGGCCCATTTCCCGTAAAATGGTGGTTTCAAAACCTGCCACTGCGCAATTCTGATTTTGGTGTTGTCTGACAGCACCACCATTTTATTTTGGCTATAATTTGTTAATTCCTAGACTATTTGCGTAACGTTTAACATATTCTGTGTCAGCAAGTCCTAAGGAACCCAAATATATAAGTTTTAATAGAGCTAAGTGGCTGCGTTCAAAATATGCATTTTCTAGGATAGTCGTGTATTTTTTATTTTTTTATGTTTAGAACCGCCACCTGTCCTGCCTTTTCGACTGTTCTGTCATACTAATGTCAGGATTTCAGACATAAAACAGTAGAATGTCATGTTTCCCAATAAGCGTTTTACAGGTTTTTAAACCTAACTCTCGTAGTTGTAGTGTTTTTTATCACGGTCTATTTGAAAAAAAGTATTGCTTCTGGCCTTTCGCTTGGGGAGGGTGGCATTAATTGTATATCGCGAGACGCGTGTTAGGGTTGCATGCGTTCCTGCTTTCAGCCCTCCCTTCTCTCTATCCTAAGTTCATCTGTCTTTTCATCACGCCGTGTATAAAATGAAATTAATGGAAGTATTAATTTAGGTCATTACGCGGTGTGCCTATCTCAAGGTTTTCTTAGAAATGCAGTACACGTTTTATTGTAGAAAGCGTGTAGTGATGCAGTAGGCTTTACTATCAACTTGAAAGCGTGAAAATATGCAGACGAAGCATAAAACAAGGGGGATTTTTGTACGCCATTGTGACAGCACTGTACTTTTACCATTTCTCTTTCCTTTTATTGAATTTATGTGTTAGGCTTTACATTTACCTTTTAATTTATATATGTGGATTTAGAATGTTTCACGACAATATATATAATGTATATATATATATATATATATATATATATATATATATATATATATATATATATATATATATATATATATATATATATATATATATATATATTGTTACAGTATAATGACTAAATCGTCATGACATTGTCCTCCGATTAGCTTGTATACGATTGCCAGAGGTCACACAATTGAAACACGAAGACGTGCTGACAATCTACCTTTATAATAATCACGATACTATGCACATTCGCGATATCTGCAGCCACGTCGTTTTATGCTAGTTTTGTGCATCACGGAATCCGGCCCAAAAAAAGACACTTAGGTTACAGTGTGAGTTAATGACGTCAGAAATGCATAGATCTAACTAGTACATAAAGACCAGTCTGGAATGGCTGTATTGGAAAAAAACGTGTGATCGGTCAAGTGTGAGACGCAACCCTTATGCTGTGATCTCTACTAGGTACTTCCAGGGGTAATGGTCATGAACTCTGAAATCAAGGGATCATGAGCGGGAGTATATATAAAAAATACTAAGCTGTGGATCCAGGAAAGGAATAAAAATTGTATCTAAAACTGAGGTACAACAAAAACTGGTATCCATCAAAAACAGAAGCTTCCCTTTGTAAGGGTTCTCTGGACTATTCTCTGCGAAATATAAAGCTCTCTTGCCCTATTAGTGTCACATATAGGTTTATTGTGTTTACACACTGTCTTACAGATAATACCACCAAGAAAACAAAACCTGTTTCCATTCCCCACCCACAGTGAATTAGATCTTGCGAGCATGGGTCATTGACTCTGCCCTTTATCAATTAATTTGTTAGGTAGTCTGCGTGAATGGTGTAAACACTATACCGAACTCTGCGAGCTATGCCTTCTTGTCTTGCCCCTAGAGCGAGGTCAAGAAAGTTAAATAAATGTTGTATTGTTTTGGGGTCATCTAGATTGCCAAGGCGAAAGTAGGAAAATATTATATATCAAGAGAAGCTAGCTTTGTGTTTGGGACCTATATAACGGTTAGCTAGTATTCATTCGAAAGAACAAAGGGCGTTCCCCAATTGTAGGGTTATCTAAAAATGCAGAAATAATTACATATGCCCTTCAAAGTTTACAACACGAAACAGGGTTGATACAATAATCATTAAAATCAATATAAACTCATAATTTCTAAAATTTATTAGCAGTTAACGAATAGGTAGCCACTTATTAATATATTTTAGTATTCTAGTAATTTATGAAAACACACCCACACATCGTCCTTGAAAAGCAAAATATGTTAACACGCTAGTGACTTTGGTTAGTGGCAAACGTAATAATATTAAATTACCATTTGCGGAAAATTAACTTTAAGACAATTAATTAACTTTAAGACAATTAACTAGGTTATTTATAAGTTTAACATAAACTATGAGCGGCTATTTTCTACCTAAGTGTCAAGAATACGTTTTTATAACAGTGCACAAATTCCACTCTGCTGGTTAGAGATCTCTTGAGACAACAAGCACTGAGTACTCTTAGAGTCTAGTTTATATAGCCACACTCCTACAGATCACGTTACTATTTGTGACCACCTGTGCAAAGCGCGTTGATTTCAGAGAGAAGACAAAAGCGTAAAGGACCCGAGAGTTTCCTCTCATGCAACGCACTATGAAAGCGGTCTCCAGTATGGATGATCAGTGAAGAAGTGGAAACGCTTCCGTGCCATTCATATTCAACGGGTTTACTTGACGAGGAGCGTCCAGTCACTTGAAATCAAGGCGTCTCATTTGTGTCCGCTCTCATTTGTGTCCGCTTTCCCTTGACTCCTAAGACACGTAGATTTCCTGCCTCCAGCAAGAAAGAGAGATTAAAGACCTTTTAAAAAATAGCCGACATGAAGCACGGGCTATACGGTGGGATTCAGCATGTCTAAATTAAGAGTGACACGGCTAAATCAGGAATTACGCTCACGGGTGCTATTAAGAAGAAAATTGGAGGAGATAAAATCAAAAATAAGAGAGAGGCGATCCTCTCAGTTAAAAGTGGTAGAGTTTCTCATTCAATTGACGACAGATACAAAAAGGTCAACTATTGATATTAGATGTGAAACTTATCAATCCACTTTGTATCTTCAGTTTTGCAGAAATCTGAGTCTACACATTAAATGTTTGGCATCTAATCGGAAAGAAGCTACAAACCTTTCGTCCGGATAGCATAATTCACAAGATAGGACATTATACACTTTTAAAGTTACGAGAACAGAAATTTTTACATTCGCATTTGCATACGTCGGTGGTACTTCTTCTTTCTTTCTTTGATCCGTAGCCGCCGACCGACAAAGCAGTCAGTGGCCATCACGCCTAGTAGCGTCTTGTAGGGCATCAACCAATTGATTCCAATTTTATCGGTCGGCAGCCATCCTTCGTACAGTGCCCCAACTCTGGTTCATTCGTTGCATCTCAGCCCCCATAATCCTCCGCCAAGTTGTTTTTGGTCGGCCTCTCTTTCGTTTTCCTTCAGGGGTCCAAAGCATAGCTGTTCTTGTGATGGCATCGGGGTCTCTTCTGAGGACATGGCCAACCCAGCTCCAGCGTCTGCCAGCTATGATGGTGTGCATGTCCTCTTGCTTGCTCCGAGTAAGTAGTTCTTGGTTGGTGATGGTATTCGGCCAAAAGATTCAATGAATATTTCTTAGGCATGTTGTGTGAAAAGAGGACAATTTCGACATTTCCTTCTCTGTAACTCTCCAGCATTCCGCACCATAGAGAAGCACAGAAAGCACACAGCTCTGATATAATCTTAATTTTGTGCTTGTGCTGTATTGAGAGGACTTCCAGATGTTGTTTAAGCTAAAAAAGGCTGTTCTTGCCTTATTCATTCTGATGTTGATGTCTTTGCCTGCCCCGCCGTCTGGTGTTACTATGCATCCTAGGTATGTGAAGGTGTCTGTCTGTACCAGTTGCTGATTCCTTACTGATATGGGCTCAGGGTTGCTCACATTGAGCGTCATGACCTCAGACTTCTTTAAATTGATGTTCAAGCCCACCTGCTGGCTAAACGTATTGAGTCTATCCGTTTTTTCCTGGATGTGTTGATGTGAATGTGCTAGTAGTGCAATGTCATCTGCATATTCCAGATCGTCCAATGTAGAAAATGTAGTCCATCTTATTTCTCTTGCACTGCCCTCTGTTGTCTGACGCATCACCCAGTCTATGACTGTTAAAAATAGAGTGGTTGATAAGGGGCATACTTGTCGTACTCCTGTCTTCATTATTCCTTTGTTCCACTCTGGTGGTGTTGTCCCCGTTTTCCAGACTTGTGCAAATAGTGGTTCTAATAGTTCTGCTGCCAGCTCAGGGTCTGTCTTAAATAGCTCTGCATTTAAGTTATCATGGCCTGGAGCTTTTCCGTTTTTTAACTCTTTGATTGCTGTGATGATTTTTTCTTTTCGTGGAATGTCTGTATTTACATCTAGATCGTTTTCAGCCTCAGGAACATTCAATTGTGTCTCTGGTGGTTCCTTGTTCAGAGTTTCTCTGTGCTGTGCCCATCTTGTTTCCTGTCCCTCTTCTGTCGTGATGAGATTTCCTTGCTTATCTCTTACTAATGTAATATTGTTTGCACCTCGTTTTCCGCAGATGAATTTAGTTATTTTGTATACTGTGCTTTGTTCATTTCTCAGTGCTGCCTCTTCTGCCTGTCTTGCAAGATCGTCTAGGAAATTCCTTTTGTTGGCTCGGGTTTGGCGTTTAACTTCCTTGTCCAGCTAACTGTACTGTTCGCTATATAGTTGCTTTAACCAGGGGGACTTCGCTTCTGTTTTCTTTCTTTTCATTTCCTTTCTCAGTTCGGTGGCACTTCATTTTAATAATCTGATTATTAGGTGTGCACAAGTATGAATGTATATGTATAATGTATATATATATATATATATATATATATATATATATATAATATATATATATATATATATATATATATATATATATATATATATATATATACACACACACACACATACATCCCTCCAGGACGACACACTGGGAGGACAACTTTAGACAATCTTTGAATGGAACCAGGCAAGGAGGTAGACAGCCGATAGGAAAGTCTGGCGCTCTCTTTTCCAAACCTCTACACCTCACGATAGAAGGGGAACGACCAAGTAAGTAAGTGTGGATGGAAGAGCTGGAGAAGAGAGGGGTGGTCATAAGCAGCTCTAAAACAAAAACCGTAGCAATGTTACGAGAAGAAAGAAGACATCAGATTAAGCTGGGACAATAGGTCCTGGAGCAGGTCGACCACTTTAAATACCTCGGAGCTGTTACGGACCGGAAGAGAGGCATCAACGAAGAGTTGGCTTCTCGAAAAGCAGCATCTGAGAGACTTTTTCAGGCCATACATCGAGGATTCCTCAGCAAGAGAGAAGTTAGTAAAAAAACGAAGATGGCTGTATACCGCTCCACCTATGCACCAGTCTTGACGTATGGATGCGAGTCATGGGCAATGATTACAGTCCTCAAAAGTCAGATCCAAACCTCAGAAATGAGCTATTTGGGGAAGGTGGTTGAAGTAACAAGAAGAGACATGGTCCGCAACCAGACGATACGTTGTGGTGAAGTGGGATGTTATAAATATTTATAGGAAACTTAGTGTACTGACTGAGATCAGCTGTGAAGGTATCTATATCTATTAAGAGTAGTGTATTATAGATAACCTTACTTGCTACCACATATCTATATATCTCAGTCAGAATTATTCTGGAATAGTGTGATGCTACGTTATGTGTCTAGGGTATGAGTATGGTGAAGTGTAAGTCACAACAACAGACAGATAAACAATTTAATTTAATCCACTACTCTTAACAACACTGTGACACTCACATACATATAACACTCTATGAGAATAGCTTAAAGAAGTCACTCGTAACGGTTCAAATAACAATATGTATTCATTACTAGCATGAATGAATATGTGTCCTGATTCAACTACAAGGGAACCAGGAATCACAATCAATTTAAATTCCAAGTTATGTACAGAATGTATTTAATATGAATATTGTAGTGACATATATTAGTACAAATGTTCTATGTGTGTCAGTTGTGTAGTAGTAAAATGAGGTAATACTGGTTTTGTTTTGTTCAAGCTCTGTTGGTATTGGTCATCATGACTTCAATAGTTTGTCTTTAGGGACCAGTATTGGAGATGTTCACAGTTCCTGATTTTAAGACAAGTAAATTCCCCTCTGAATAGTATTTTTATAAAGTTATTTCAAGATGAGGGGGCATAATGTTGAGCTCAGCTGGCCAACTCTGCTTATCTTGAGTGATGGCGGCAGGAGAGGACTCCTCTGCTCGAATTCTCTTCTGGGCTCTGGAGACACCTCACTGATAGCTAAAAGGACCAAGGAGTATGCTGTCCGACACTGGATTCAGCAAAGCTCTGACCAGGTGCTGCTCAGTACCATCAAGACCACTATCCCTGAAATCAAGAAGGATGTACCTTCTACTTCATAACTAATTTATATTCTCTTTTACACTGATCACAATACAGCACAAACATTGCGTTCAGAGCGTTAGGCCAACAGTCAGCTTCATTTGAAATACTTTATTCCAGTATTACCCTTCTTAATGGTTACTACGCCTCTGCACTTCCAGCATTATTTCTTTCTAGTCAATCATCCAGGTGTCAGTGTACTGTTTGGCCATTCCATGCCGTTTTACTTCTCTCCGACACCCTCTGTTCAGGCTGGAGCATTTTAGGCTTTACCTCACGTTTGCCACTGAACTACACATATATATACAGGCATAAATCAACAATTCACATTCAATTTTCATTAAAAGATATTAAATGGTTCAAGCTTACCACAATTCATACGAATAACACAGATACGTTGATTAGCAATGAATTCTGGCACAAACTGGCACAAATTTCCTTCTGCTTATCTTCCAGGCTTTTATTTAGCCAAATATATGCTGGCTTCAACGCACTGATGCTTTATCAAGCTATTTTAAACAAGTGGTCTCGAACTAACGCTCCCAAGTGTGTATATCAGCGAGTCTGACCAATGAGCCACGTTTCGACAAGTGTTTGAAAAAATGTTATCTTTTCCCGTCTCCCCTAACAACCAAGATAGTATTTATAGCCCGACCAATCGTGGTTAGGCTTTCATTTGTTGCGCTCCAATCAATTTGGAGTTTACATGGTAGGCTATTTCTGTAACGTAAATTTTTTTCAAACACGTTAAAAAAAAAATCTTATGAGCAGAAATGATTTTATGCTGTCAGGCACCCCCAATATTTTATTTGGGTATAATTTATTAATTCCTGGACTATTTGCGTAACGTTTTACATATTATTTGTCAGCAAGCCCTAAGGAACCCAAAAATACTAATTTAAAGGAGCTACGTGGCTGCGTTCAAAATATGCAATTTCTTCTACCTCCTGTTTGGAAGATGTGCTGTCTGGGTACTGTTATGTGTTCAAACGTAAACCCATCTATTGTTATCTTTTCTAATAAGAGTCTGTTATGATTTATAAACCTAACTCTGGGAAAGGGTAGTGTATTTTATCACTGTCCGTCTGAAAAAAAATTAGTGCATGTAGACTTACACGCGTGATGGCAGCATTTGCGTATCGCGCGAAGCGTGTTTAGTGTTCGGCTTCCTCTCCCTTCTCGCTATCCTTTAGTCCAACTGTTCGTTCGTTTTGGTAACGTAATGTAGAAAAAGACATGAATGGAATTTAAAATTTAGGTCATTACGCAGTCTGCCTCTTAATGTTTTTCCAAGAAATACAGCACACGTTTCATTGAAGAAAGCGGGTAATAATACAGTAAGCTTTTATATCAACGTGAAAGCGTTACAATTTGCAGACGAAGCAGAAAACAAGGGGGATTTCGAGTACATTTCTTGTGACAGCACTGTCATTTTACCATTGCTCTTCTCTTTATTAATTTTATTTGTTAGGCTTCATATTTACCTAATAATTTATATATGTGGATTAGAATATTTCATGACACCTCCCCTCTTAAAACAGACATTATATGTCAGTCCTTTATTCTATATACACATAGAGAAATTTATTATTATTTCTGGGGTTTACGGTGATTCTCATCACACGGATGGCGGCTTAAAAAATCCGCTCCCAGATTGGTTTTTCCAGATATATATTCAATGCTAAAATTATATGGAGCCAGAAGCAAAGACCATCGGAGTAACCTAGAGTTCTCATGCTTAGCCTGTGCTAAAAAACGATAAAGGTTTGTGGTCAGTTTGCAACTTAAATGCCTTCCCATATAGATAAATATTGAATTTCTTTATTGCCCATATTACTGCAAGACATTCTTTTTCGCTAGTTGAGTAGTTGATTTCAGCTTTATTCAACTTTCTGCTAGCATATGCCACTGGGCTTAATTCCCCATCCAATGCATCTGATTCTGTAGTAAAGTTGCACCTAACCCAATATTACTTGCATCCGTCCTTACTATGAATTCTTGACTTAAGTCAGGTAATTTCAAAATGGGTTTACCTGTGAGCTTTTCCTTCAATTCTTGGTAAGTCATTTCACATTGTGGTGTCCATGTAATGCGATCTGGAAGTCCTTTACGTGTCAATTCCGTTAAAGGTGCACATATGGAATTAAAGTTTTTTGATATACTTCTGGTAGAAACCACATAATGAGACAAAGGATCTCACGTCCTTCTTGGTTTGTGGTCTCGGGGCTTTCTGTAGTTTCTCTAAATTCTTTGGGTCAGGGGTCATGTTTCCCTGATAAACTGTGTGTCCCAAAAATTCCAATTCTTTACATCCAACGCAACATTTGGTTGGACGGGCTGTTAAATTTGCCTCCCTAAGTCGATCAAACAGCATGTTCAGAGAGTCAATGTGTTCCTCAAATGTTTCTGTTGCTATAAGGATATCATCCATAAAATTTGTTATACAGGGATTATTCAGAGGATCCAATAATTTTCTCATCATTCTAGAGAAGACACTAGGCGCATTCTTCAATCCAAATGGCAATCTATTAAACTCATAGTGTCCTTCTGAGGTACTAAAGCTAGGTATGGTCTAACCTCAGGCTTTACTGGAATCTGATAGTATCCTTTACTCAGATCCACTTTTGAGAAATATTTAGCTTTATTTAGTCTGGCAAACAGCTGATTTGTATCCGGCAATGGATCCACCTGTCCTTCTGTAATAGCATTCAGTCTCCTGTAATCTATACAGAGCCTATGTTCTCCAGAGGGCTTCCTTAAGAGTACCACCCCGGAACTATACGAAGACTCACTGTGCGAAATAATTCCTTCCTTCAATAGATAGTCTATCTCTTCCTTCAAAGCTTTTTCCTTAGCAAACGGAATCGAATATGGTTTCATACAGACAGGTGTGGAGTCTATGAGTTTCATATCATATTCCAATAGGTTTGTATGCCCTGGTCGGTCTGTTAACACCTCTGCATGATTCTTTAGAACCTGTTGCACTCTCTCTTTCTGAGTTTTCGTTAAATGTGTACTGATTTTCACCTGTGCTGCTGTCTCACAGGGGTGTAATGGATATTCAAATGATGAAAGTGGGTCCTTTTTCATCTCCATGGCGATGGACAAGGTCAACAAGTGTGTCTCTTCCTGATGTTCTCTTTCCAAATATTTCTTCAGGAGATTCACATGATAGATTTTTTCTTTCCCCTTCTTATCTATCTTATAATTTGTTCTAGACACCTTCTCTAGAACTGTATATGGACCCTGCCATCCAATTTGTAACTTATTCTGACTCCCGGGCAAAAGAAGCAGTACCTTCTCTCCCACAGCCAAATTTCTGTCTTTCGCCTTCCTGTTATAATAGGCAGCATGTTTCTTCCTGGCTTGTTTCAAAATTTTCATTGGCAAGTTTCCAGCCAGTTTTCAACCGAGTGGTCAGCTCATTCACATATTGGTATGAAGATGTAATGTTTTCCTCTGCCTTTTCATCAGTCCACGTTCTTAACAAAGCTACATATGGACCTTTAATTGTGTGGACCTATTTGTCCATGCCACCGGTATGGTCTCTTCCACTCGAAGCTTTATAGTGGATGAATTTTTCCTTCCCAGAATTTTTCATGCACAAAAAAACGACCGCTACCAATTTTTCTCTTTGGGGCTTTCTCCCCCTCTTAAAATTCTTGATGAGAGATTTCCTCTCTACATCATTTGTTTACGCACGGAATCATTATTTATTTTTCGTTTGGTTAATTTTTTTTTGACCTGAAGTTGGTGTATTATGTTTTTTTCTATGGTCAAAGGGACATGAGAGAATTTCCTCTCTACATCTTTGTTACGCACGGATCATTTTTATTTTTCGTTTGTATAAACCTTTTTCATATGTATGATCATTTTTTTGACTGAAGTGTGTATTATGTTTTCTATGGTCAAAGGGACATAATCCGAGTTATCGAAACTACAATTTTTTAGGTGTTGCCTTCTCTTGTATAGAGACACGTTCGGTCTATAATTTCTTGAACGAAGCGTGACCACATCTCCTTATTTGGTAGTACCAGTCAACTATGGTAGATGTCTGAAACCTTTCTTAACGCTTCCTTTCATGACCATAAAAGGCGCGACTGTGTAAGACTTTTATCTCGAATGTTCTTAGAATCGTCTTATTGTGAACGGCAACTCAGAGATTGTCGTTCTGCGCATGTCAAAAGCTGGGAGTTCGTTCTGTGTGTTCCGCCCAGTTGGGGAGTTTAGAAATGGTTTAAGAAGCGAGCAGACGCAACTGCGTCTTGTGATTCTCTGAGGGAAATACAGTGTCTTTGTGAGTTAGTTAGCTAACTAGACTATTTCCCAGTATTATTCACGCCTGCCTGGAGGCATATGTTCATGGTTGATTTTCCGAAATAAGGTAATTCCTCTTGTATCGAACTTTATGCTATCATCTAGAGGTTCGTCATTTTGTCGCCTATTTGCTCGCCTGTGTGATGCAAAAATGGAGAGGTACTTTGACTAGGATTAAGTCACCGGTATCTTTATACCTGAACTAGTTAAATATATATGGGTCGCTCTAGACCAACAAGACTATTGTCTGTGTTCCAGGATTCGTTATATCAGAGATCACGTCCAAGTCAGATGGTTAGACTTAGGAACATTATAAAGGTCGAGCTGACCTGTAGCCCATGTATGCTATTCACGTGCAGACAGTAAACGGACTGATTGTATACATCTGATCTGCTAGCATCAGGAAGGGAATATTATTATTATTGTCTATGAACAGTGATAACCTGCAGTTGACACTGTTGCAGAAATTATTATTATTATTTATACAGCTTCACGAACTAGAACTCTATGATTTATGAATTTCTGAATCTATTGAACTGTGATGTCTTATGACGCATATATATACAACAGCTGTCATTGCTGACTACAGAAATTGTTTTCAATGTGCCATATCATCTTGCTGAACTCGTTAACTATGTTGATGTCATAAGTATCATGACTGTTTTGTGGCGTGCAATAAATGAAAGAAACTTATACAACGAAGTTACCCTTTCTATGACTCTACACGTCATGTTGCCTGTGTGATAACCCTGTGAACTGTTCCACTACCACATACACAGCAACATCCTAAATCAGAGAAGACACCTACATCTTGCACTTTAATACCAGGTGTCGATAAGGGTGGCAAGTTACCACTTCAGCTCAAATCCACCCTTATCATTTTTGGTGGCCAGAGCTGGTTCTATCATCTGATATTTTGGCGCACCATATCATTTTTGGTGGCCATAGGTTGGTTCACTCTGATTCCAGCTATCAAGGGGGTCAGCAAACCCAGACATCATCATCATACTAGATACAACTACAGCATCAACTACCACCTTACAAGAAATTTTATTGAAAGTATCCGGATTTTCTGACAGTTGCTGATTTTGAAACTACCCGGCGCTGCTCGGCAATATTGAAGTTTATGTAAAATTAGAAGGACAAGTACCGAGCGAATGGATTTCCTGATCTGGTGAAAAGAAGGACAAGTGCCGTAACAACTGTTCCGGTCTCAGGGGTACTGTTGCGGGTTCAGAAGGTCAAGTGCCGGTTAAATCAATTTAGAAGATTCAGAAGGTCAAGTGCCGTAACAACTGTTGCAGTATTAGAAGCTCATTTCCTTCGTCATGGCTGTTTATGGGAGCAGAAGTTAATCAACGTTGGATCATTATCCTCAGAATGCTGATTACATCCTGTTCTGCACCGTGCTGACGCTGGATTTATAGAAGTTAAGTGGCCTGTTTTGTTTGTGAACTGTGCCCTTATGTTCTAACTGAGCCTTCTGTACTTTCACACTTTCTCCTATTGTTTTCATGATACATGTTTATATATGTTATATGTTATTTGTTATTTGTATATTTATATGTTTATATTTCAGCGGGTTTTCTCGGTTGGGCGGAGTCTTGCAGTAGAAGATACCACGTCACAGAGGTTCTACTGTTAGCGTTTTCGTTAGGGACTGTGCGAATTTCCTACAGTGAAATTTGCTAGCGACAATCGTTGCTATATCTGTTTAGTTGTGACGAGTTGTGCTTTATTTTTGTTTCTTGTATATATATATTTTTTTTCTTTTTTCTTTTCTCTCTTTCTTTGTGTTTTTTTAGTTTCGATTTCGATTGTTTGTATTTGTAGGTCTCCCCTTTGCTATTATTCAGTTCTTTACGTATATTTTTGTGTATACACTGTAGCGTCATTTGTTAGTCATATCTTCGCATATTTCTTTTTAGTTTTGCTGTTTGTGTATTTGACTTATGCGAATGTTTTCGTATTGTTTGATCTTTGTTGTTGTTTACATTGACTTTGATCTTTGTTGATTGTTTACATTGACTCTGATCTTTGTTATTGTTTACATTGACTCTGATCTTTGTTGTTGTTTACATTGACTCTGATCTTTGTTGTTGTTTACATTGACTTTGATCTTTGTTATTGTTTACATTGTTGGTGACCTTTGTTATTGTTTACATTGTCTTGTTATTGTTTACATAGTTCTTGCATAGTTAGCTTTCACTATTGTTAATATATGCTCATGCACTATTGGTCTATAGTGCACTTATCATAACTAACTGGTGTTTTTTGCTTATGCACTATTGTAGTGCAGTTATGATAAATAACTGATGGTTATGCACTGATTTGGGTAGTGCACTGATAATTAAGAGGTGACTTGTGATATTATTATACATTTGATAATACAAGTTGGTGTCAACTCCTGTTTCCCACAGAGATTGGGTTCAACATAGAGATTATACAAGAACTTTATTAAGTCTTGTTGCTATTTAACATTGAAATAAGATAATTAATTATTTCAGGTTCTGTACTCACATTTTAGACATCATGTCTACATTTGAGTACTTTATTGAGCAGGGTAAAGCCCTTGGGAAGACAGGTGATAAGTTGGAAGAATTTGCGACTGTTCAATATGCCAAGGCATTGAAGTCGGAAGAAAAGAAAATGAAAGAACAAACTGAACAAAAGAGAATAGAGGCTGAAATAGAACAAAAGAAACTGCAGATGCAGGTGGAGGAAAAAAGATTTCAAATGGAAATGGAAAAACAAAAAAGAGAAGCTGAAAATAAGAGACTTGAAAAAGAAGCTGAAAATAAGAGACTTGAAAAAGAAGCTGAAAATAAGAGACTTGAAAAAGAAGCTGAAAATAAGAGACTTGAAAAAGAAGCTGAAAATAAGAGACTTGAAATAGAGGCTGAAGAAAAAAAGTTACAGGCCCAGGCTGAAGAAAGAAAGTTACAGGCCCAGGCTGAAGAAAGAAAGTTACAGGCTGAGGCTGAAGAAAGAAGGTTACAAAGAGAGGCTGATGAGAGAAAAGCAAAAATGGAACATGATGAAAAAGTCTTAGCTTTAGAGTTAGAGAAGTTAAAGTTATTGAACACTGGTAATGCTAATGATGCAAATAAGGTGTCAAATAAGACTAATGCTAAGGATTTCAAGCTTAATCTACCAGCATTTAATCCCTCAATCGATGATATAACATTTTATCTAGATAGATTTGAAAGTGCATGTAATGTGCATAATATAGATAAAACATTATATGTGTATCATCTGTCCAAGATACTTAGAGGTGATGCTTTGACTTTGTTGAGTATGGTAGATGTGCCTGACAAAAACAACTATGAGGTTGTCAGGGCGGCATTGTTAAAGAAGTACCAACTTAACGAGGACGGATATCGTCTTAAATTTAAAACCATGTTACCAGAAACTGGAGTTGAATTCTCTGAATTCATCTCAGGCATCCGTCTTACTTTTTTACGATGGGTTGAGTTGTCTAAGACAGAAAATACATTTGAAGCTCTTATGGATTTACTACTTAGAGATAAGGTTATGTCTTCTGTTAATGAAGCTTTTCTATCTTTTCTTCATGAGCGTAAGCCTAAAAAAACATAAAAGAAATGGAAGAATACTGTAGCCAGTATGTTACTGCGCATCCGCACATAACCATTAGTAACTCTAAGGTGAAAGAAGGTCTGCCAGTTGCTTCGGCAGCACCTTATGGCCCAAATTTTATGCGTAAATTTCAGGGTAGCCAGAAAAATTTCAATAAAAAGAGTAATCGTAATTATGCCCAGAACCATAGTGATCAATTCCAGGGTGATTCTTCTTCCCAGAACTGGAGACAACCTAATACTACACGTTATTCTACTCCGGTTAACTTTAGAAATTTTCACAAAGGTAATCGGTATAGAGGGAAATATTTTATGCAGAGACCTCAATACCAAGATAATAGAGGTTCTCAACAGCATAGAGATAGTAATGACAGTTATGGAAACTGGAACTCAAACCAGGATAAAAATTACAGTAGGGACTTTAATGATAATTGCAGAGGCAATAATGGTCGCGGTAGATCGCAACATAAGAGAAAAAGATATCAACAGACAAACTCTGTTCAACAAGAATCTCAGGGAGCAGATAAACAGGTTAATAATGATAAAGACCATAATGCTATCGGATGCTCATCTTTTGATTTTGGTAGGGCAAATAAATGTATCCAATGCAGTACTTTATTTGATCCGAAAACCGTTAGTACTTTAAGCTGTGGTCATCCTTTGCCCGCTCTTCCTGCTAATGTTGCTCATGATGGGAGAGGTTCTCTTATATTACATAAGGGGCTAGTAAATAGTAATCCAGTCTCAGTGTTGTTTGATTCTGGATGTACTACTGTCGGCGTTAGGCAATCTCTTGTAGATCCATCCTGTGCTACAGGAAAAGTCATCAAATGTGTCACATTTGGTGGCACGTTAGAAAAGTATCCTACTGCTATAATACACATTGCTACTCCTTTCTTCACGGGAGAGGTCCACGCGTGTCTACTTCCAAACCCTATTGCGGACCTTATTATTGGTCGTATTCACGGAGTTAGGGAATGTACCCCACAGCAGATTGCTGTTTGGGAAGAGCAAAACATTGAAGCTACCAATGCGGTGGTCACAAGAGCACATGCTCTGGATCCACCTCAAACTTCATTAACTAATAATGATGAAGTAAATGACCAAGATAGTCACTTGACTATTACACGTGACTCATTTATCAAATTGCAAGAAGAAGATCCTTCTTTACAAAAATTCTTCATTCTAGCAAAAAAAGGTGATCCTAATCAGAACACTAATAGGAAATCTTGGATTTCTATGAAGAACGGCGTACTTGTACGTATGGTACAAGACTCGACTACGTCCACTCATTCACAAATTCTTGTGCCTAAGAGCATGAGATTGCAAATATTGCAACATGCTCATGACTCGCAATGTGCTGGACATATGGGTTTTTCCCGTACAAAGTCGAGGGTTTCTTGCGGCTTTCTTTTGGCCATTTGTGAGCAAGGACATACGAATGTACTGTCGCTCTTGCAAAGTATGTCAGGAGGTCAAATCTAAAGGACCACGACATGCTGCGCCTATCCAGGCTGCTGACATTCCTATTCGCCCTTTTCAAAAAATGGCAATAGATATTATCGGTCCTTTTAGAATTAAGTCGGCTAGAGGACATCAATTTATCCTTACAAGTGTCGATATGTGCACACGTTGGCCAGAGGCAATACCTCTCAAAAGCATCTCAACTGCTGATATCGCAGACGCTCTTTGGCTGATATTTTCTCGCTTGGGTTTTCCCGGAGAAATATTGTCAGACCATGGCACTCAACTTATATCAGACACTATGTCACAGGTAATGTCTATGCTACACATTAAAAGGTCTCTCAGCAGTATCTATCACCCAATGTCTAATGGGTTGGTCGAACGTTTAAATAGGACTCTGAAAACTTTACTTGGTAAAATAACTGAGGATCATCCTCAGGATTGGGACAGGGTCTTACCCGCGGCTCTCTTTGCGTATAGAGAGGTCCCCAATGAACATACGGGGTTTTCCCCTTTTGAACTTGTCTTTGGCGCGCAACCGCGCGGCCCTATGTCTTTACTTCACGATCTAATCACTGCCGATAATATTAGCGATGAGACTCAATCTTCTTATGAGTACGTCATTGCTCTTAGGCAAAAGATCATCGAGGCATGCAAACTAGCAACTTCGTCTTCAGAATTTGCTAAAGAAAAGGCAAGGCAGTTTGCAAATAAGAATAGATGTCTACGACAACTTTGTCCAGGTGACAAAGCTCTCGTTCTACTTCCTACAAGGGAGAACAGACTTCTAATTGCATGGAAAGGTCCATATGCAATAGTCTCCAAAATTTCTGATGTCGACTATGTTGTCGATATTGATGGAAAGCATAAAACTTTCCACATAAATATGCTCACAGAATTTTATGAAAGACCTGACTATTTGCAGCCTATTTTCCAGGCTACGGACAATTCACAAGCAACTCATGGTCAGTACTCATCTCTGTCAGTTATACAGGATGAGGAAACTACTTTTTCTGATGTCAATCTTCCTCTTTCTATGGTCCCACTTTATTCTACGGAATCTTGGAAAAACGTGACCGTTTCTCCAAATCTTTCCGCTGAGGAACATCGACAAGTTTTTTCGATGTTGCAAACATTTCAGGATGTTCTTACAGACATCCCGGGACACACACATGTCATAGAACATGACATTGTGCTAACTGATCACAATCCTATCAGAGTCAGACCATATCCAATACCTATCCATTTCCAGTCTCAAGTCGAAAAAAGAGTTGGATGAAATGATACGTTTGGAAATCATTGAACCATCCACTTCAGCATACTCTTCGTCTATGGTTATTGTTCGAAAGAAGGATAATAACATTCGCATTTGCGTAGATTATCGCAAATTGAACCAAGTTACGAAGTTCGATGCTGAACCTATGCCTTCATTAGAAGAGCTACTCAATAAACTTTCTAATTCTAGATTCTTTACCAAACTAGATTTGTCTAAAGGTTATTGGCAAGTCCCGCTAACTGAACGTGCCAAACCTTTTACAGCTTTTTCTACACCTAGGGGTTTATTCCAATGGAATTTCATGCCTTTTGGTCTTATGAACGCCCCTGCTACATTCATACGCATGATGCGGCGAATTCTCGCATATCGTACAGATGTCATAGCATACCTAGATGATATCTGTCTATTCAGTGATTCTTGGGAAGATCATTATTTGGGTTTATACGAATTACTGTCTACTCTTCGCGAGTATAACTTGACTGCAAAACCCTCTAAAGCCTTTATAGGCTTTAGCGAGATTTCTTTCCTAGGTCATCGGGTTGGTCATGGTCTTTTAAAGACAGAGGACCACAATGTTTCAAAAATACTTAACATTTCGGTCCCTAAGACGAAGAAACAAGTAAGGAGTCTATTAGGTTTGATTCAATTCTACGGACGATTCATTCCGAATCTGTCCTCCATTATGGCACCGCTTTCTACTTTATTGAAGAAAGGGTCGCCTAATCTGATCCGCTGGTCTAAAGAATGTCAATCCTCATTGGACCAGGTTAAAGCCCTATTTTCATCTCCACCTATTCTTAAGTTACCTACTATAGAGAAGACTTTTGTTCTTCGAAGTGACGCCTCGTCAACAGGGATTGGGGCAGCACTAATGCAGGAGTATTCTGATACTTTGCATCCGGTGATGTATATCTCTAGGAAATTAAATGCTGCAGAAAAGAATTACTCGGTTTTAGACCGTGAGTTATTGGCTATGGTATGGTCTATTCTGAAGTTACAAAGATTTCTTCTAGGCGCACATTTCATTGTGGAAACCGACCAGAAAGCGCTTACTGCTATTCAGAGCAAAAACTTGAAGAGCTCGAGGTCCACTCGTTATGCCATAGCTCTTCAACCATTTCATTTCTCGGTTCGAGCTATCCGTGGTTCGGATAATGTAATGGCAGACATTCTGTCCAGATGTCCACACGATTCCACATGATTCTTCTGTCATATATATATATATTTCCTGATATACAGTCCAATGTTATAATGACATGTTAGTAGATTTTGTCTCACTTTTTTTTTTTGAGGGAAATTTATAACATTGTACCATGTAATTATCTAGAAGGCTTAGTTAGTGATATACGGGCCAAAAGATCACTCGGCCACATTTAAATAAATTATTTTCAGGATTGTATTAAGAAATTTACCAGTTGTCTTTAAGATTTGTGTTATTGATATTTTCGCAGCACATCATTGAAGTCTGCGAGTTTATGTCCATTGTGGAACTTTGAGGATATCAAGTCCTGTCCTACATTGGGAGCGGATGATGTCCACATCTTCTTCTATTGAATGTTTTATGTCACCGAAGATCAACACATGTATTACTTATTAATTACTGTTACTTTATATAATGTAATAATATAGTGCGGTATATTAGTAAATTACACCGCTATTTGCAACACATTGTATGATAACACATAATATATTTAATTTCATATATTGGTATGAGAATAATTTGATTGTCATTATGTTGTTGCCATCATTGTGGCGTGTGTTGGTGGCACCTTCCTGGAATATATCAGCGTATACTTAGATAAATTTTTTTCTCTAAGGATCTGAGATATGATCTCAGTGTCGCTCCATGCGTTGAGCTAATTTGTTAGGTATATATCCACGCATCATACGTGCGTTAGGAGCCTAGATTTTTTCCGGCTCCAGGATTTAAAAAAAAAAAATGTGTCATTTTTTTTTTCCCGGGAGGGTGCGGTAATGTTACGCACGGATCATTATTATTTTTCGTTTGTATAAACCTTTTTCATATGTATGATCATTTTTTTGACTGAAGTGTGTATTATGTTTTCTATGGTCAAAGGGACATAATCCGAGTTATCGAAACTACAATTTTTTAGGAGTTTGCCTTCTCTTGTATAGAGACACGTTCGGTCTATAATTTCTTGAACGAAGCGTGACCACATCTCCTTATTTGGTAGTACCAGTCAACTATGGTAGATGTCTGAAACCTTTCTTAACGCTTCTTTTCATGACCATAAAAGGCGCGACTGTGTAAGACTTTTATCTCGAATGTTCTTAGAATCGTCTTATTGTGAACGGCAACTCAGAGATTGTCGTTCTGCGCATGTCAAAAGCTGGGAGTTCGTTCTGTGTGTTCCGCCCAGTTGGGGAGTTTAGAAATGGTTTAAGAAGCGAGCAGACGCGACCTGCGTCTTGTGATTCTCTGAGGGAAATACAGTGTCTTTGTGAGTTAGTTAGCTAACTAGACTATTTCCCAGTATTATTCACGCCTGCCTGGAGGCATATGTTCATGGTTGATTTTCCGAAATAAGGTAATTCCTCTTGTATCGAACTTTATGCTATCATCTAGAGGTTCGTCATTTTGTCGCCTATTTGCTCGCCTGTGTGATGCAAAATGGAGAGGTACTTTGACTAGGATTAAGTCACCGGTAGCTTTATACCTGAACTAGTTAAATATATATGGGTCGCTCTAGACCAACAAGACTATTGTCTGTGTTCCAGGATTCGTTATATCAGAGATCACGTCCAAGTCAGATGGTTAGACTTAGGAACATTATAAAGGTCGAGCTGACCTGTAGCCCATGTATGCTATTCACGTGCAGACAGTAAACGGACTGATTGTATACATCTGATCTGCTAGCATCAGGAAGGGAATATTATTATTATTGTCTATGAACAGTGATAACCTGCAGTTGACACTGTTGCAGAAATTATTATTATTTATACAGCTTCACGAACTAGAACTCTATGATTTATGAATTTCTGAATCTATTGAACTGTGATGTCTTATGACGCATATATACAACAGCTGTCATTGCTGACTACAGAAATTGTTTTCAATGTGCCATATCATCTTGCTGAACTCGTTAACTATGTTGATGTCATAAGTATCTTGACTGTTTTGTGGCGTGCAATAAATGAAAGAAACTTATACAACGAAGTTACCCTTTCTATGACTCTACACGTCATGTTGCCTGTGTGATAACCCTGTGAACTGTTCCACTACCACATACACAGCAACATCCTAAATCAGAGAAGACACCTACATCTTGCACTTTAATACCAGGTGTCGATAAGGGTGGCAAGTTACCACTTCAGCGCAAATCCACCCTTATCAATCTTCTTCCTCCAGTTTGTTTAAGTCCGATTGAGGGATTTTCGGCTTATCCTGGGGTAAGACATCTTTTTGCACTCTCCGCATAGTGGCCATTGTAAAACAGTTAAGTGAAGCTTGTCCGTGAAAAGGGGCTTCCCATTCCATTTGGTCCACTTTATCAAATTTATTTTTCCTTTTATTGTCAGGCCTGATTTTGCCCCATGGCGTGTCCAGGTCCTGATCCATGTTCCCACTTGTGGGTGTTCCCTCATGTGCTATGCTACACCTTTCTACAAAGTTCTCAATGTCCCATCTTGCTTTGGGCCAATAATAATTGTGAGCCACCTTTTGAATGATGGTACCTATTTTCTCATGGTCCCCATCTGGTTTCACATGTAGGCTCCTTATTAATTCTGTCCTATATCTTTTTGGAAGAACCAGCTGTCCGTGACCTTTGGATCTAGCTCCAGTCTTCCTATACATCAACTTGTTTTTCATGTAAAAATCTCCCTTGCCTGGAGTTGTATGACAAGTTGACAATTTTCTGAAACAAGGCTTGAGTGTTTTATCCCCAGCCTGTGCCTTCCTCATCTCTTCTGGAGTGGTATCTAACATAATATCCTCCTCCTGTCTTGAGGTCGACCTGACCTGAAGGGTTGCCATATACACAGGTTTCCTTCTGCAATAGTCAGTGTCATGATTGTCCATCTGACAATTTTTACACCACCTTTTTCCTTGGTTGAAAGATTTTCTTTCATTATATTTCCTTTCATCGAATTGTGGGAATTTATTTTTATTGTCATACCGTGGCCTATCAAATTGGTGCTTACCTTTATTTTGATCCCTAGGATCAAATTTATTAAAGTTCTGTGGTGCCCTAAAGTTATCCACTTGTTTCTTTTTATTACCTGTTACCTCTGCTTGAGCTGCTTGATACCTTTCAGCAACATTTAGCAACTCACCCAGCCTCTCTGCACCTTGTTCCATGAGAAACTTTCTCAGGTCTGGAGCCATGGACTCTCTTAGTTGCTCTATAAGGACCATTTCCTTAAGATCTTGGGTTTTCCCCAGAGAAGTCCATTTCTCCAAGTATGTCTCTATGCGTGCAGAGAACTGGTGATAGGTTTCACCTGACAGTAGTTTAGCATTCCTAAATTTTTTTCTATAGAATTCTGCATTCTTTTCATACCTTAACAAAAGAGCCTGCTTTAGCATGTCATAATTTTCCTGATCACCTCTGCTCATTTTTGCAAAAACTTCATAAGCTGCCCCACGAAGTCCCTGAGATAACTTTAAGCTCCACCTTTCTCTCTCTAACCCATACGTGGTAGCTAATAGTTCGTACCTATTTATATAGCTCTCAATATCATCGTCTTTCTCAACAAAATGATCTAAATGAAAGTTCATAGCTGAGGTCGAGGCTCCCTGAGTAACCGTAGCATCAGAGGCAAAGGGACTGGCACCATTTTCAGGAGCATGGCCTTGAAACTCAAACTCCCTTAGTCGTAACTCATGTTCCCTTTGTAATCTCTTCTCCTCCTTTTCTGCTTCCCTCTCTGCAGCTAATCTCTTCTCTTCTCTTTCTGCAGCTTGTCTTCTTTCCTCGGCTTCCAATGCTTTAGCCTCTTTGTCAGCCTCAATCTGCAACCTCTTAGTCTCAGCCTCAGCTTGCAACCTCTTAGTCTCAGCCTCCAACTTTCTTTCGGCCTCTTTTTCTAATCTTCTTTCTTCGCGTTCAATAAATTTGTCACATTCCGTTGTGACATAGGCAACCATAACTTGCCCATCTAATCCTAACTCTTTTGCAGTCTGAACCGCAGCAGATCGAAATTTGGCCAGGTCCGCCATTGTCTATCAGGTAAATTTTTATAATGTCTACCCAACAATTCAATTTCTAACTATATATCTAATGGACAACACAGGCACCGTGAGCTCAACCTTATTTAATTCCACCCAAGGATACCTTTTAATTCTTATATTCCCTGAAGTGAATTACCCCCAATATTTTTAATAGGGAAAGATTCAAAATCCCAAGAGCGAGACCCCAATATATGTGGTGAAGTGGGATGTTATAAATATTTATAGGAAACTTAGTGTACTGACTGAGATCAGCTGTGAAGGTATCTATATCTATTAAGAGTAGTGTATTATAGATAACCTTACTTGCTACCACATATCTATATATCTCAGTCAGAATTATTCTGGAATAGTGTGATGCTACGTTATGTGTCTAGGGTATGAGTATGGTGAAGTGTAAGTCACAACAACAGACAGATAAACAATTTAATTTAATCCACTACTCTTAACAACACTGTGACACTCACATACATATAACACTCTATGAGAATAGCTTAAAGAAGTCACTCGTAACGGTTCAAATAACAATATGTATTCATTACTAGCATGAATGAATATGTGTCCTGATTCAACTACAAGGGAACCAGGAATCACAATCAATTTAAATTCCAAGTTATGTACAGAATGTATTTAATATGAATATTGTAGTGACATATATTAGTACAAATGTTCTATGTGTGTCAGTTGTGTAGTAGTAAAATGAGGTAATACTGGTTTTGTTTTGTTCAAGCTCTGTTGGTATTTGTCATCATGACTTCAATAGTTTGTCTTTAGGGACCAGTATTGGAGATGTTCACAGTTCCTGATTTTAAGACAAGTAAATTCCCCTCTGAATAGTATTTTTATAAAGTTATTTCAAGATGAGGGGGCATAATGTTGAGCTCAGCTGGCCAACTCTGCTTATCTTGAGTGATGGCGGCAGGAGAGGACTCCTCTGCTCGAATTCTCTTCTGGGCTCTGGAGACACCTCACTGATAGCTAAAAGGACCAAGGAGTATGCTGTCCGACACTGGATTCAGCAAATCTCTGACCAGGTGCTGCTCACTACCATCAAGACCACTGTCCCTGAAATCAAGAAGGATGTACCTTCTACTTCATAACTAATTTATATTCTCTTTTACACTGATCACAATACAGCACAAACATTGCGTTCAGAGCGTTAGGCCAACAGTCAGCTTCATTTGAAATACTTTATTCCAGTATTACCCTTCTTAATGGTTACTACGCCTCTGCACTTCCAGCATTATTTCTTCTAGTCAATCATCCAGGTGTCAGTGTACTGTTTGGCCATTCCATGCCGTTTTACTTCTCTCCGACACCCTCTGTTCAGGCTGGAGCATTTTAGGCTTTACCTCACGTTTGCCACTGAACTACACATATATATACAGGCATAAATCAACAATTCACATTCAATTTTCATTAAAAGATATTAAATGGTTCAAGCTTACCACAATTCATACGAATAACACAGATACGTTGATTAGCAATGAATTCTGGCACAAACTGGCACAAATTTCCTTCTGCTTATCTTCCAGGCTTTTATTTAGCCAAATATATGCTGGCTTCAACGCACTGATGCTTTATCAAGCTATTTTAAACAAGTGGTCTCGAACTAACGCTCCCAAGTGTGTATATCAGCGAGTCTGACCAATGAGCCACGTTTCGACAAGTGTTTGAAAAAATGTTACCTTTCCCCGTTTCCCCTAACAACCAAGATAGTATTTATAGCCCGACCAATCGTGGTTAGGCTTTCATTTGTTGCGCTCCAATCAATTTGGAGTTTACATGGTAGGCTATTTCTGTAACGTAAATTTTTTTCAAACACGTTAAAAAAAAAATCTTATGAGCAGAAATGATTTTATGCTGTCAGGCACCCCCAATATTTTATTTTGGGTATAATTTATTAATTCCTGGACTATTTGCGTAACGTTTTACATATTATTTGTCAGCAAGCCCTAAGGAACCCAAAAATACTAATTTAAAGGAGCTACGTGGCTGCGTTCAAAATATGCAATTTCTTCTACCTCCTGTTTGGAAGATGTGCTGTCTGGGTACTGTTATGTGTTCAAACGTAAACCCATCTATTGTTATCTTTTCTAATAAGAGTCTGTTATGATTTATAAACCTAACTCTGGGAAAGGGTAGTGTATTTTATCACTGTCCGTCTGAAAAAAAATTAGTGCATGTAGACTTACACGCGTGATGGCAGCATTTGCGTATCGCGCGAAGCGTGTTTAGTGTTCGGCTTCCTCTCCCTTCTCGCTATCCTTTAGTCCAACTGTTCGTTCGTTTTGGTAACGTAATGTAGAAAAAGACATGAATGGAATTTAAAATTTAGGTCATTACGCAGTCTGCCTCTTAATGTTTTTCCAAGAAATACAGCACACGTTTCATTGAAGAAAGCGGGTATAATACAGTAAGCTTTTACTATCAACGTGAAAGCGTTACAATTTGCAGACGAAGCAGAAAACAAGGGGGATTTCGAGTACATTCCTTGTGACAGCACTGTCATTTTACCATTGCTCTTCTCTTTATTAATTTTATTTGTTAGGCTTCATATTTACCTAATAATTTATATATGTGGATTAGAATATTTCATGACATACGTCAATGCCTAAAATCCAACCCACAGCAGACCCAAGTAGAAAAGTCCCAACTAAGATGATTTGGGAATGTCTGCAGAATGGCAGATGATCGGCTACCACGACAAGCATGGGAAATTAAGAGCCAGGGATCCAGACCCCCAGGACGACACAGAATCCGCTGGGATGACAACATTAGACAATCTTTGAAGGACGAGGACTAGAATGGAACCAGGCCAGGAGAAAGACAGCCGATAGGATAGTCTGGCGCTGTCTCTTCCAAATCTCTACACCTCACGGTAGAAGGGGAACTTAAGCAAGTAAGAGAAAACTCAGGGTAAGTTGTAAAATGTATTTTATTATTTCATATTTTGCATTTTTTCAGGTACACATTGCTTTTACATGTACAGTAGTATTTTAGGCTGGCAACCTCATCTATGCAAATAACGTAACCATGAACCGCCACCGCATCATCTGGTGACTACTTCGGGCAGGTTTTCTTATAAGGAATGATTAGCAGACGGTGCCCCGGGCTATATAGATAGCAGGTAGTGGATAATTATATCATGGTGTATTTAGCTGTGTACACATATTTTAGTACATTTCATATATATATATATATATATATATATATATATATATATATATATATATATATATATATATATATATATATATATATATATATATATATATATATATCTTCTTTGATCCTTAGCCGCCGACCGTCAAAGCAGTCAGTGGCCATCACGCCTAGTGGCGTCTTGTAAGGCAACAACAAATTGATTCCACTTTTATCGGTCGGCAGCCATCCTTCGTACAGTGCCCCAACTCTGGTTCATTCGTTGCATCTCAGCCCCCATAATCCTCCGCCAAGTTGTTTTTGGTCGGCCTCGCTTTCGTTTTCCTTCAGGGGTCCAAAGCATAGCTGTTCTTGTGATGGCATCGGGGTCTCTTCTGAGGACATGGCCAACCCAGCTCCAGCGTCTGCCAGCTATGATGGTGTGCATGTCCTCTTGCTTGCTCCGAGTAAGTAGTTCTTGGTTGGTGATGGTATTCGGCCAAAAGATTCTGTGAAGAGGACAATTTCGACATTTCCTTCTCTGTAACTCTCCAGCATTCCGCACCATAGAGAAGCACAGAAAGCACACAGCTCTGATATAATCTTAATTTTGAGCTTGTGCTGTATTGAGAGGACTTCCAGATGTTGTTTAGGCTAAAAAAGGCTGTTCTTGCCTTATTCATTCTGATGTTGATGTCTTTGCCTGCCCTGCGTCTGGTGTTACTATGCATCCTAGGTATGTGAAGGTGTCTGTCTGTACCAGTTGCTGATTCCTTACTGATGTGGTCTCAGGGTTGTTCACATTGAGCGTCATGACCTCTGACTTCTTTAAATTGATGTTAAAGCCCACTTGCTGGCTAAACGTATTAAGTCTATCCGTTTTTTTCTGGATGTGTTGATGTGAATGTGCTAGTAGTGCAATGTCATCTGCGTATTCCAGATCTTCCAATGTAGAAAATGTAGTCCATCTTATTCCTCTTGGACTGCCCTCTGTTGTCTGGCGCATTACCCAATCTATTACTGTTAAAAATAGAGTGGTTAATAAGGGGCAGCCTTGTCATACTCCTGTCTTCACCTCAAAGGTTAGGTTGCTCTGCCCAACATTATACGTAAAGTTGGCATAGAGGCCATTTATGATTGACACTATGCAGCTTGGAATTCCATAAGCCCTCAGTATTTTCCATAAACTGTCCCTTTGTATGCTGTCAAAAGCCTTTTCAAAATCAATGAAATTAATTTACAGCTGTCTTTGCCATTCTGAGCACTGCTCTATAATGTTCCTGAGAGTGAATATATGATCTACACATCTTCTGTTCTTTCTAAATCCTGCTTGTTCTTTCCTCAGTTTGTGGTCTGCTGCTTTTGAAATTCTCTGTATAATTATCCTGCCTAGTATTTTGCTGGGAACTGAGAGAAGAGTGATTCCTCTCCATTTATTGCAGTCTGCAAGATCTCCCTTCTTGGGCAATTTGACAATTATTCCTTTGTTCCACTCTGATGGCGTTGTCCCCGTTTTCCAGACTTGTGCAAATAGTGGTTCTAATAGTTCTGCTGCTAGCTCAGGGTCTGTCTTAAATAGCTCTGCATTTAAGTTATCATGGCCAGGATCTTTTCCGTTCTTTAACTCTTTGATTGCTGTGATGATTTCTTTTTTTCGTGGAATGTCTGTATTTACATCTAGATCGTTTTCAGCTTCAGGAACATTCAATTGTGTCTCTGGTGGTTCCTTGTTCAGAGTTTCTCTGTGCTGTGCCCATCTTGTTTCCTGTCCCTCTTCTGTCGTGATGAGATTTCCTTGCTTATCTCTTACTAATGTAATATTGTTTGCACCTCGTTTTCCGCAGATGAATTTTGTTATTTTGTATACTGTGCTTTGTTCATTTCTCAGTGCTGCCTCTTCTGCCTGTCTTGCAAGATCGTCTAGGAAATGCCTTTTGTTTGCTCGGGTTTGGAGTTTAACTTCCTTGTCCAGATGAGGGACTTTGCTTCTGTTTTCTTTCTTTTCATCTCCTTTCTCAGTGTTATGGTGTTTAATGTTTCTGGTGTTATCCAGTCTTGCTTCTTCCTTTCCTGGAATCCCAAGCATGATTTGCTGCTTTCCTTATATATTGTTGAAATGGTGTTGATTTTCTGGTTTATATCATCAGTCAATGTCTTTTCCTGACTTTTGGCAAATTGATATCGTTTCTTTTTTTTTCTCAGTGTCCCTGGTAAAATCTACTCTAGAATCCTAGAGCAGAGACTCCGACGCCTAGCTGAGCCACAATTGGATGAGGTCCAGTGCGGATTCCGAGCAAACCGAAGTACTCAAGACCTAATCTTCACACTCAGACAGCTGAGTGAAAAGGCCCTTGAGTATAAGAATGAGATGCATCTTTGTTTCATAGATCTGGAAAAGGCGTTTGACAGGGTCCCCTGGAGCAAACTTTGGGACTGTTTGGCAAGGAAGAATATTCCAGCACCTCTGATTCATGCTATACAGAGCTTCTACAAGTCTTGCAGAAATTATGTGAGGACAGCAAACCATAAGTCAGAAGAGTTCAGGACCACCACTGGTGTAAGACAAGGTGATATCCTATCACCTTACCTCTTCATACTCCTTATGGACGATGTCACCAAGGCATGTAAGGAGAGAACAAGAAAGTATTCAGTGGGGTACTGGAAGATGAGACAGGTCTATATTTCGGAGCTGGCATTTGCTGATGATGTTGCCCTGATTGCTAAATCAGAGGCACATCTCCAATCCAACCTGCAAGTCTGGAAGGAAGAGCTGGAGAAGAGAGGGATGGTCATAAGCAGCTCTAAAACAAAATCCATGGTGATATCACGAGAAGAAAGAAGACATCAGATTAAGTTGGGAGAACAGGTTCTGGAGCAGGTCGACCACTTTAAATACCTCGGAGCTATTATAGACCGAAAGGGAGGCATCAAAGAAGAGTTGGCCACTCGAAAAGCAGCAGCTGGGAGACTTTTTCAGGCCACAAATCGAGGATTCCTCAGCAAGAGAGAGGTTGGTAAGAAAACGAAGATGGCTGTATACCGCTCCACCTATGTCCCAGTCTTGACATACGGATGCGAGTCATGGGCAATGACTACAACCCATAAAAGCCAGATCCAAACCTCAGAAATGAGGTATCTGAGGAAGGTGGTTGAAGTAACAAGAAGAGACATGGTACGCAACCAGACGATACGTCAAGGCCTTAAATCCTACCCCTGCAGACCCAAGTAGAACAGTCCCAATTAAGATGGTTTGGCCATGTCTGCAGAATGGGAGAAGATCGGATACCACGACAAGCATGGGAAACAAAGAGCCAAGGATCCAGACCCCGAGGACGACCCAGAGTCCGCTGGGAGGACAACATTAGACAATCTTTGAAGGATCGAGGACTAGAATGGAACCAGGCCAGGAGGAAGACAGCCGATAGGATAGTCTGGCGCTCTCTCTTCCAAACCTCTACACCTCATGGTAGAAGGGGAACGACTAAGTAAGTAAGTAAGATATCGTTTCTTTATGTCAGCCGCAAAAGCTTTTCTGGTAAGGGGGTCCTTCAATTTGCTGATGTCAAACCTGTTCTGTGTAGTTACAGTTGGTCCAGCCCTTCTTAGTTTCACTTTCAGTTTTGCTACTACTAAATGGTGATCACTTCCCACATCTGCACCTCTTCTTACCTTCACATCTTGTAATGCACGTCTCCATCTACCGTTAATCATGATGTGGTCTATCTGGTTTCTGTCCCGACCATTTGGTGATTCCCATGTTAATTTGTGAATTTCTTTATGTAGGAAAAGTGTTCCTCCAATGACCAGGTTGTTAGTACTACAGAAATCTATCCCCATTTTCGTTTTCTGTTTCGCTGCCGCATTTCCCCATTACTCTTTCATTATATGTATTGTGCATACCAGATTTCGCAATGAGGGCTCCCATTACTATAATAAGATTATATCTAGGTGTGTCTTCCATTTCTTTCTGCAGTTGTTGATAGAATTCATCCTTGTCATTCGTTGGTGCGCAGCATTGTATTATTGTAGTATTGGTGAATCTACCTCTCAACCTTAATCTTATCAGTCTGTTGTTGATGGGTTTCCATCCCAGTAATTTCCTTTCTATTCCTTTCTGTAGAATAATGGCTACACCTTCATTGTGCTGTCCATCCTCTCTTTCAGAGTAAAGTACTGTTTCTCCTGTTGCTGTTTTAACTTTTCCTGCCCCTGTACATCTGCTCTCGCTTATCCCTAGAATGTGTAACCTATAGTTTCTCATTTCTGCCGTGACCTGTTTTAGTTTACCCGTCTCATTCATTGTCCTGACATTCCAAAATCCTATTCTTGTATCATGTTTTGCGGTCAGGACACCTGTTCTCATGTCAGTGGCTTCCTTTCGGCTTTTACCACTGACAGTCATACAAGCCTCAGACTCCGGATGTCCGTCCCGCAGCAAAGTTTGTTTATTCGTTGTTGTTTCCGTAACTTCAATTTTTTTTAAATATAGACAGGGGTGTCAGCCCTATGCTAAAACCCCCAACCTGGAGGACTAGGGTGTCTGCTTTAGTCTGACCCCTGCCCTCGCAAACCTGTCCAGCTTGGTAGAAACTTCCAGGAGTAAAACTCCCGCTGGCATAGCTCTGGGGGTAATCAGGGTACGCAAGCCGCCATACCTCGACAAGGTACTGGCAAAAGTGATGGCATATATATATATATATATATATATATATATATATATATATATATATATATATATATATATATATATATATATATATATATATATATATATATATATATATATATATATATATATATATATATATATATATATATATATATATATATGGGCCATGACTCCCAAGTGTCAGCCTCCTGTTGTCTTGTGCAGAAAATTGAACTCACGCCACCTTGGTTGCAGCTTTCAAATTCCCTTATATTTTCTGCCAGCTGCAGGCACTTGTCAAAGTAACCCTTATTATTTGAAAACTAATTACTGTCCCGAGTTCCATAGCCCGCCGCGGTTTCACATCCATATATATATATATATATATATATATATATATATATATATATATATATATATATATATATATATATATATATATATATATATATATATATATATATATATATATATATATATATATATATATATATATATATATATATATATATATATATATATATGAGAAGGTATACCCGGTATTGCCTCAGTTAAACTAGAAGGTAACTGAACTTTTATTACAGACAGATAGCGATCCTAAAATAAAGTTTAGATAGCCCAAAGTAACCCAACGTAGCCCAAAATATCGCCAGAATGAGCCCAAAATACTGTACGAAGAAGCCCAAAATATAGCCCAAAATAGGCTAAAATTCGCCCTAAGTAGCCTTATGTCACACAAACTATCATCCGAAGTATCTAAATGCCTCCCAAAATATCGCCTTAAGTAGCCAAAAATTCGTCCGAATAAAGCCAAAGTCACCCCAAATATTGACCGAAGTAGCCCAAGGTCGCAAAATATCGCCTGAGTTTGCTCAAAATATTGCATACTGTAGCCCAAAGTCGCCCATAATATCGTCCAAAGCTGCTAACAATATCGCCCGAAGTGGCTCAAAAATCACCTGAAGTCGATCAAAAATCTCCCGTAGTACCCTAAGTGGCCCAAAAAGTCGCTTAAAATAGTAACATTAAAAAGGAAGTAAAAAGGGATTCATATTTAAAATTACAACCAAGGGAAATAATACAATTAATGTCTAACTACATTACCAAAATAACTTATTGCGTCCCCTGAAACTCAAACACACAAAGGTTCTTATATATATATATATATATATATATATATATATATATATATATATATATATATATATATATATATATATATATCTATATATATATATATATATGATAGGAAACTCTTTACAGATCGATACAACAGGAAGCAATCTGATCATCAGACAATCTGATCATCAGAAAAAGTCCCCCCGTCCGACCGACACGTGTTTCGGCCCAATATACTCCTTTACACTCTAAGGGGGGCGGGCCCACTTGGGTCATGACTCCCAAGCGTCTCAGCTCCTGTTGTCTTGTATTGAAAATGAACCCATTTCACTTATGGTAGCAACTTTAAAATCCACAACTCCGCCAGCCGTGGAGGCAATTGTGAAAGTAACAAAGAGAAGACAAATTATTCCGTTCGTTCCGTCGCACATCACAACTAAGGACACACACTGAGACACCAGCGCGAAGCCGACGAGTCTAGCCACTGCGCGCTAGCCACTGAAATTATGTGCCTGACACCCCTTATAATATACGCCGCCTGTTGCCCCTCCGTCACAGCCCGTTCACTAGTACACCAAAAAAACTCAGCGTATTGTGGACTTCGATAAATTTTGTTGTTTTCTGTACCGCAGCGTTTATTGTCACAATTTCCATTGCCCGTTGCGGTTGTTCCACAGCCAGCCTGATGCCTTTTCGGCAGTTTCACTAAGCCTCTTCAGTGCCCTTGTTCTGGGCTGTCCCCTCAGCCCCAACAGTTTCAATAGATCATACACTGATGCAGCCACAAGCCTTCTTGCTCCTACTTCAACAGCCATGATCCTTGCAGTGAACCCATCGTGTCTCAGATCCGTGGATAGATCACTATACTTGGCCGTTTTGAACGAATGTTGCTCGTCTAATCTGGATTCAAATGACACGGTCAGTTCAATCAGTAAGACCTGAAGCGTTGCTGTAGAAAGAAGCACTATATCCGGCCGTCTCCGCGATTTTCTTATACTCTCTGGATATGCCCCTCGTCCAGGTAGGTCTACCGCCATCTCTCAGTCGTTTGCACTGTCAAGATGAGATGGTAAACTGCTACCAGGTTTACTCGGTTTGGGGTGTGCTGACTTTCCTGCCCTCAGAAAGTATGTATTTGCGGTGCTCGGCCTTGGGTTTGCTATTCGCCTTCATCCTTGCCAGGTCTATTGTCGCAGCAAGCTCATTTAGCACTTTGTTATGGCTTTAAGTGTATCGCCCTTGCCCTAATGACACCTTAAACGCTGGGAGCATGTGTTCAACTGTCTGCCTCCCCTGGCACAGGGGGCACTGCTCATCATCCGACTTTCCCCATTTCACAAGGTTGGTGGCCGACGGCAGCAGGTCATACATTGATCTAACAACGAAGCTGAGCCTAAGAGGTGCCATATGCCATATATCATTCCATGTCAAGGACCTCTGCAGGGCTCCTTCCCATGTAGTCCATTGGCCTTGTTGGACCTGCTGCACTGCTTTTTGCAACCTCTTATCATTCTCAGCTCCTCGTATCTCCTGAACTACCAAGTCTCTGCGCTCCCTGCTTGATGCCCTGGACCACCAGCGGATGTCTCCATGACCAAATCCCCGTCTATTCGTTTGTGTATCCGATTACCTCCCTCAGTTTGAGTGACTCTTGTGCAGCATCAGCAGCTTCTTCCACTCTCCACTTCCTTCCCGTTTTCAGTGTGGGCTGAATGAATTTAACCGCGTCATCGGCTGACTCGCGTAGCATCATTGCAAGCCTTGCCTTTTCAACTTTGTACTCTTCAACAACTGACTTGAAGGGAAGCAGAAGTTTTGACTTTTTGCAGTACAGTGCTACATCTGACAGACCTGGTGATACCCCTAGCCATTTTCTCATGAACTTGTTGAGCTTTTGCTCTATAGCTTCCACTTTACTTGTGCTTATTTCATATATATATATATATATATATATATATATATATATATATATATATATATATATATATATATATATACTACTGTGTCCCAAAAGTAAGTGTACTGATTTGCCTATGTACGACTAGACAAAGTAACACCTCATTGGTGGATATCGGTGCATAGGTAGAGACCTTAGCTGCATGTCTAGGCTTGTTTCAACTCGATCAGTTGAGTCATTCCCCCGCTACTGCAGTTTGTGTAAGGTCATGTTTTAATACCTCGTTACGGTTACGATGGAGCGAAATATTGAACAACGGTACGCTATCAAATTTTGTGTGAAACTCAAGAAGTCTGCCACCGAGACATTTGAAAATTTAACCGAAGCTTATGGAGATGCCACTCTATCGAGAAATATGGTTTTTATGTGGCACAAAGCTTTCAAAGAGGGCTGAGAAAATGTTGAAGACGAACCTAGTACTGGAAGGCCAATCTTGTCAACAAACAATCAAAATGCTGAAGTTGTGCGAGCTATGATGGCGAAAGACTGCCGATTGAATGTCAGGATGATTGCAGAAGAAACTGGCTTGGATAAAAATGCAGTTCAAAGAATGTTAACAAACGTTTTGCACATGCGAAAAATTTGTGCACAACTGGTGCCCAAAGACTTGTCTGTGGAGGGAAAAGAGAACCGGTTGGAAATTTGTCACGATTTGCTGGGAAGACTCGTCATTGAACCACATTTCTTGGATAAAGTAATTATAGGAGACGAATCATGGATGTTCGAGTATGATCCCGAGACCAAACGGCAAAACGATAAATTCTCCTCGTCCGAAGAAAGCATGCACGAGCAAATCCAGGATGAAAACAATGATTATCGTTTTTTTTTCGACAGCCGTGGAATTGTGCACAAAGAATTTGTACCATTTGTAATCCTAACCCTAACCCCCAGGACAGACAGTTAATCAGGCCTTCTACAAAGATGTCTTGGAACGACTTCGAAAACGGGTCCAGCGAGTCCAAAGGGACATTGCAAATGATTGGGTGCTGCACCACGACAACGCGCCTGCTCACATAGCGCTTTCAATTCGAGAGTTTTTGGCGAAGAAAAACATCCCCACACTTCCACAACCTCCCTACAGCCCGGACCTAGGTCCGTGCGATTTCTACCTCTTCCCTAAGTTGAAATCTAAGTTGAAAGGACATCATTACGGGACTGTGGAAAACATCCAAAAAATTGTAACCGATGAACTAAGCACTCTTACAGAAAATGACTTCCAGTACTGCTACGATCAGTGGAAAAAACAATGGAACCACTGTGTAACTTCCCAAGGGTCGTACTTTGAAGGAGATAACTTGTAATTTGAGGTGAGTCTTATATACATATAAATATATATATATATATATATATATATATATATATATATATATATATATATATATATATATATATATATATATATATATATATATATATATATATATATATATATATATATATATATATATATATATAGGACCCAAAGATGCATCAATAGAGAATGCAGTCAGCGACCCATAGCTTGACTGCTTGCATCAGGGTCAGCGAACCAGAGCTGACCAAGACCCTACTCCACCTCCACGTGGTGGTCCTGGAAACAGGCTGCAGCAGTGCAGTCTGGCTGAGCGAGTAGGGATCGCAGAGGGAAGGCAAACCCGCTCCCGAAAAATGCCGTGCTGAAGTCGGATGTGTCGACCGAAAGGTGCAGATATCACAGCTCCGGCGTAAACAGAAACAACGCAACCAACGTCCTTTTCAGGACGAACGAGGAAGAAGAAAGAAGAAGAAGATATATATATAATATATATATATATATATATATATATATATATATATATATATATATATATATATATATATATATATATATATATATATATATATATATATACATACAGGGTGTTTTAAAAAGAATATCGGTATGGTATTTTGAAGGTGTATAGTTTTGGTAATTGCAAACTTACAAATGTTTGGTTTTTACCAAACGATAGGTAAACTGTCCGAGTTTGGGCAGTTACCCGATAAAAAAAATGTTTTTCATTTCAGCCGCTAGACGCGCAAGGAATGAAGATGGAAAGAATAACAAGGGATCAGTTGGAGCGAGTGTGGAGAAAATTAGACTACCGCTTAGATGTGTGCCGTGTAACACTATCGTACTTTTAATCTGCCTAACAACACGGTCATATTTACTGCGCTCACTATAGGATAAATGGACCGATAGAATAGCCAATCAGGACGCTCCTTTTCTGGTATGCGTAAAGAAACCTTTTTGTGTTTGACAGAAAGGGCCTATTCTGTGTATTCGATAGGAAGGAGTTATTTTATTTCTTAAAGAATAACGACATATACAGGGAAATACATAACATACATAACTATTATAACATCTCGGATATAACTTAATAAGTAGATGTAAAGACGGCCTCATAATAGAAATTTATTTAAAGAGAAAAATTGGTTTTAGTGATATTTCTACATCAGGGTAGTTCCCGATTTAGCTATTTAAAAACTGCATAGAATTAAATGCCATGTAAAAACTAAACAACAAAGATATAGAAAGATAGAGATAAATTAGCAGTTTAAATATCACTTTAAAAAATTTTAATCGGCCCAGTAATAAGTTAGATATAGAATATTTAAACTTAGTCACATTATACGGGCAAGCTGAAAAAACGTTTAGGTTTTGATTCTTAACGCACATTTGGACCGTGCTTCAGATTGGGCGGACACGGCGCTATATATAGAAATGGAACTTAGAGGAGTTCCGCCACAAAATTAAAAAATACCAAGCTGAATGAATCGAGCGCAAACTGTTACTGCAAAGTCTTTTGCCGCTGTGATCTAGAAGCAGACCTGGATTTCCCATTGAAAGCCGGTCTCAGCTTGTGTATTATTGCCTGATGGTAAGAAAGATATATTTATATACTTACTTACTTAGTCATTCCCCTTCTACCGTGAGGTGTAGAGATTTGGAAGAGAGAGCGCCAGACTATCCTATAGGCTGTCTTCCTCCTGGCCTGGTTCCATTCTAGTCCTCGGTCCTTCAAAGATTGTCTAATGTTGTCCTCCCAGCGGACTCCGGGTCGTCCTCGGGGTCTGGATCCTTGGCTCTTTGTTTCCCATGCTTGTCGTGGTATCCGATCTTCTCCCATTCTGCAGACATAGCCAAACCATCTTAATTGGGACTGTTCTACTTGGGTCTGCAGGGGGTAGGATTTAAGGCCTTGACGTATCGTCTGGTTGCGTACCATGTCTCTTCTTGTTACTTCAACCACCTTCCTCAGATACCTCATTTCTGAGGTTTGGATCTGGCTTTTATGGGTTGTAGTCATTGCCCATGACTCGCATCCATATGTCAAGACTGGGACATAGGTGGAGCGGTATACAGCCATCTTCGTTTTCTTACCAACCTCTTAACTCCGCTTATGCCGGTCCCAAGCCCGGATGAAAAAGGAGGAGGGCGGCCTGCATGGAGGCCGTAAGGAGACAGCCCCTCCACCATGCAAAGGCACAACAGGCCAATCACCTGTTTGCTTTAAATCACGATTACGAGCAATGCAAGAGAGAAAACTGGACTGATTCTAAAGGCGACGAACTGGATATATTTATATATTTGTATATATTGTTGATTATTTGCCTGTTTATACCCGTTTATGTGTTCGGTGATGTGTAGAAAGGGAAACTACAAGACTAGTGTGTTGCCGCCTAGCGGGCATACCTGTGTGATTTTGAAACGAACCCCAGCATTAGAAAAAGTGTATAATATTTGTAAGTAGGGCAAAAATTACGATTGTAAGTTTTAATAGGGTATTTGAATGAGTATTTCATCCTGGAATTACACACTGTTCATGAACATAAGATAGGAGTACAGGAATTGTTCTTTCTTCTTCCATCCTTAGCCACCAACCGGCAAAGCAGTATGTGGCCAGTACGCCTAGTGGCGTCTTAGGGCAACAACAAATTGATCAATCTATCGCTGTTTCCACCACGCCTAGTGGCGTCTTTGTGGAACAGAAACAGACCAAACAATCTATCGTTGTTTCCGTAATCAGATTGGTTGGCAAGCAGGTGATCAGCCCACTGTGACAGGAATTGTTAACATGATGTAATCAAGTTGTCACTTGCTATTGTGTACTTAACCAATCATCGTATGGAAGCCAATCATGGGCTAAGGAATCTATCACAGGATGTTTACAGGAAATGAATAATCACATGGAACTGGCTGTAAGAGAAATGAAGTTATATGTCCTGTGCAAACTGTTAGCACAATCTCTGAATAATGTTTATATGTGATGTGTGCGTGTGCGTGCGCGCGCGCGCGCGCGCGCGCGTGTGTGTGTGTGTGTGTGTGTGTGTGTGTGTGTGTGTGTGTGTGTGTGTGTGTGTGTGTGTGGTGCTGGAGCCTACATAGAATGCGGTTATCTTTCATTCCATGTTCTGTCTCGATATTACAAAGTACGAAACATCCACTGTAGAGGAAGTCTGTTGGTGCCCACAGCTCTATATATACCAAGAGCCATACCACGTTCCCAGCCTGGCGTTGCAGTTTCTGTAATCCTGGCCTGCTGGATGCAGATCATCATCTAATAAGATAGGTGGAATCTAGTTCCACTGTACAACACATCCAGCTATAACTAAAGTGATAAAACCCACACATAATAAAAAAAAATGTATGGATGATATATAAAGGACATTTGTTCAATAAAGTGAATTCTACAGTCCAGTTACAGTGATCATATTAATAAGAAAGAAAGTAATTGGCATTATCTCGTTTCCTTTACCATATTATTCATTATGGAAAAGTACATTCCATATTATTTATTTAATGTTGTAAATATCATTTGATTTCTTTTAGAATTCCTGACCGAAAAAATAAATCGGTAAAGGACAAATAAATTGTAAATAATTTCAGTCAGTCTTGCTTAATAATTCTTATTAAGTTAATGTTCTGTATTGAGATTTATTACATATAATTAATTCAAATTTCCCCTAGATAACTACCCATTAAAACAAAAATATATTCATTAATCAATGTGGGATCTAGAGAGGCAGCAGATAGATCTTCAGTACTCCACACTATCACCATACTTGAAGGTTTACATAGCTTGACCCCACTATTGATGTCGATACACCCTTGCTCTTTTCAGAGAAGGGGGTATTTCTTAAAAGACCAGTCTCTTCTCTGGCACTATCCTGGTATCATCAGATACACCTTTGGGTCCAGGAAAGTCTTTATTTTAATAACCTCCAAACCTCTTATTACCATCTTATTATTATTATCTAATATACTGTATGGAGGATCTGATGATCTAGTTTTTCATTTTAATATACCTTACTTCTTAATTGTAATCAGATACTGTAAATGTATGCTTTTATACTACTTATAATGTTGCATCGCCATTAAACTAATACCTTAAGTATGTTGGAGAATGTCTGGATAACTAGCAATAAAAGATAAGTAAGAGGAAGGGCAAAATTTAAGACGGGCCTATATGTACGATTCTCATCTATTAGTCAATACCCTTTACCTCCCTAAGGAGCATAGGTCATAAAGCTGGATCTCGTATAGTGGAGGCGTCAACAATTCACTCCCTGTGGCAGTATCTGTTTGGGACCCAAAGCCGCCCACCTGTGGGAACATTTTCCACATGCGCTGACAACACACGAAGTCCCAGATCATTCCGCAACAGATTTCCAAAATGTCACGAGTTCTTATTATATGCCACCATAATCTGATTATGTTTCAAATTAAGTCTAATTTACCGTATGAATGGTTTAGATTTTGTGTGTTTGTATGTTTTTTTTCTTTTTTTTGTTTTTTTTTAAATTTAAATTTTTAAATTTATTTTAATTAATTAATTTATTTTTCCTTTTCTCCCTCTTTTTTTTATTTTTTATTTATTTTTTTTAACATACTTAAATTTGATTATGACTGGATGTTACAAATGTATGTTATTATTTTACCTTGATAATGTTGTATGCTTAAATAATGCTCAAAATACATTTGCGATTGAAAGGATATGGTATGTAAGATGACAGAGAGAAGAAGGGCAGAATGTAAGACGGGCCTCGTGCCCAATTCTTAACCCTTTGAAAATAAAGTTCGTTCGTTCGTTCGTTCGTTCGTTCGTTCGCGACAAACACGAAAGGCACACTTTGAGCTATTGTAATGTAAGAGATTAAACTTTGACAATTTTACTTTCTTTTGGTGCAAACTGTATATTTTTAAGTGTTCAATAACCAAAGTTATATGCATCTAAAATACCGATATTCATTTTGAAACACCCTGTATATATATACAATTCCATAATTCTCGCCATTTACACGTCGGTCACATCTAAAGGATGCAACTGTGGCTTTAAGTTAGACATTAATTGTATTGGTTCCCTTATATGTACTCCTAATCCATCTCGCTTTTATTTTCAACAACCCTTTCCTCAACATTATCAGTGACTGTTCACTTCACAAGTCGACGTCTCTGTAGGACCAGTAACTGTCGGATAATGCTTATCTATTTGTTCTCAATGTCTGCCTGCCTGTTTGTCTGTCTGCCTGTTTGTCTGTCTGCCCGTCTATTCTCTTGGTGCAGCTTAACTTTGTTGCTAACATTCACAGTGTGGATGGGTGCGCTTGTTGTGTAACAGGTTTCTTTCAATTTTTACATAGTTCACTTATCTTAATTGTTTTGAATTAGTTGTATTAAGTTGTGCATGTATTTGCTAGCACTATTAATCTCACTTCTTTAGCAACTTCGCGATGTTTAATTAGTTATTTACTTTCTAAATAATAACATTCCTATGTGTTCGGAACAGACTGTATTTGAAGATTATAAACCTCACTTTTTGCAACGATCCACATACATTTTTTGCCCATTCCTCTCATTCCTACTTCCCCCATTCACTCTTTCCTCCTGACTATTATCATGCCCGAGTGCAAAAACTCTAATCAAAATATAGGCAATATCAGTAACCCATGGCTTAAACTAACAGGGCTTAACATTTGACATTTAAACATTTACCACCTGCTATGTAAGCTTTCTGGAGTCTCCACCTCTCTCCAACAAAACTTCCACATATTCGGTTTTTCTGAAACCCGTCTCAATGACAAAATTACAGATGAAGAAATTAGCATTCATGGATTCACAACCATCAGGAGGGATTCTAACAGACAACTTGAAACAGGGCTAATCATATACATCTCAACATCTCTTCAGTACAGACGCCGTGATGATCTAGAACATACTGTCATTGAATGACTTGAAATAAAACTCCTCAACCTGACCCCTGTTTTAATTGGTTACATGTACCGGAACCCTAGCTCTTCTACTGTATGGCGTGACACATTCTCACGAATGATGGACAATGTTTGGGCTTCTTCGAAGGAAATTATTCTACTGGGGGATTTCAATATTGACCTTCACAAACCGAACAACACGTGGAATAATATCACAATCTCATAAAATCTCACACAGTTAGTCACCCAGCCCACGAGAATAACAGATTCATCATCTACACTAATTGATCACATCTATACAACCTGCCCAGAAAACATTATAGAATGCACAGTCACACAGACAGCAATAAGTGACAACTATCCTATTTGCTGTACCTGGACGAGAAAGGGGTTCAAAGCACCTAAAACGGAACACATCACAGTGCTTTACAGAAATTTCAAAAACTTTAACCTTCAGTTGTTCCTACAAGACTTACATATATCTCCTCTCTCATACGTGTACCAACTACCGCATCCAGAAGAAGCTATAACCTACTGGACACAAACATTCTACAACGTATTCGACAAACATGAGTAGTATACAATGTCCAAAACGGTTAGCATTTCTGCAGGCGCGTGACTTTTATATAGTCTGCAGGCGCGTGACTTTTATATAGTAAAATACTCCGGATCGATTTCAGGCGGTGGAGCGGCTGCAGGAGGAACGTGACTTTTTATATAGCAATATATTTTAGCCGGGGTGACGATCAGCTTGCGTCCTGTTGTCCTGGTAGTGTGTAGATTGTTATGTGTTGTATGTTATACATATATGTAGACGCTATTTACATATGTTACAATATTTAGACATATATTACAATATTTAGATAGACATTTAGACGATATTTAGACATATATTATTTATATATATATATTATATAAAACATATATTTACAATACTTAGACATATATATTTATATATAGATAACAAAGAATTTAGTTAATATATTTTATTTTTCAAATAACAATATCATATATTGGCATTGTACAACATTATCAAGCAGCAGTAACACATAGGATCACATAGTGACATGTACAGTATTTTTTATATGTATATTGGAAGACGGGAGGTGTGTTTTCAAATAAAATTATATGCTCACATAGTGGAAGACGGGAGGTGTGTACAGTATTTTTCAAATAACATATAGGAGTATAAATTGGTATTGCACAGTATTTATATGATAACACATATGAGTATTATATTGGAAGCCGTGTATACAGTATTGTCAAATAACATTATATGATCACAGATTGGCATTGTACAGTTTTTATATTGGAAGACATAAAATGTAATATTACAGTAACAAAGGTTCTTTAATAAATATATCACCGGGTACAGCTGCAGACCAGACCTTGAGGGAGGGGTGTCGTCACATTGTCGTCACTGTCATCGTAAAAATAGGACAGAGAGTGTATGTGTTGTAGTGTGTGTTGATTGGTGTACATAGTGGAAGAGATATTTTTTTTGGGTAGGGAGTTTATGTGTTGTATTGGGGTGATGACTCATGGGTGTGGTATGGTTTGTTTGGTGTACAGAGAGTTTAGATGGTGAGAAGAGATGTGGTGACGTTGTCGGGATGCACCTGTTTTTTTATGTAGAAATAAATCAGGGCATTTCTGTGTTGTTCATATGTGTATATGGCGGAGTTGTGTGTTCTGAACCCGACATTTTTCCCGCCCTGTGCTTGTTGGGTGTTGAGGACTTCTAAGAATGTGCTTTTGTCTATTTTGTTGTGGTGTTTGTTGAGGCCTTTTGTGGTAGTTTTGTCGTAGTCGCCAAAACAGTGATACGTCGTGCTGCAGAGGGAAACCATCCCACTGTCCTCGTACTCTAATTTAAAAAGGCCCGGTGTCCGTTTGTCAAATAATTTTTGCTCACGACATTTTTGACAAACTAGTCGCGTCTTACCCTCACTAGCTACGAAAACGGAACGATGGTCGGGACACACTTCGGCGGGGAACCACTGGTCGTAGGAGCTATAAAATTCCTGGCGCATAGCGGGCTTAACAACGTCCGCTAGGTTACTCGCGCTAATGGCCAAGTAAAGACTGTCTGTATCTGTCTCGCACAACTGAAAATCAGATCTGTCTACAAATTTATCTAAGCAGTCGTAATAAAACTCTAACATGCGCAGTTTGGCGTATTAGTAAACAAAAAATCCTATCTGCGCGGGCAGGTCCCAGCTAATTTTCTTTTTAACCATTTTTACCTCGAATATGTCGTCAGTCACTAAAGTCATTTTTCTAAAGCGGGGGCAGTTTATTAATTTAGAAGTAACCTCTCCCGTCGTGTACGAGACATCTACGTGCTTCGCCTTATTGGTCAACGTCTTACCATAGGCGGCGTTACCTAACAGTTTCATGGTTTCGCTGGTTATCGCGTAGACATCATCGATATCTCCTTGTCGGCGCGCGTCGGAAACAGTATCCCCAAACTGTTTGAAACACGTCGCGGGCGTATGTTCAATCACCTGGTAAATACAGGTGACTTCTAAGTCTTTGGCCAGGTACCAGCGAAGCAAAGGCGTTGCCAACAGAATCTTTTTACCCACATAACTGCCGATCAACGTTCTTCTGGGGGTAGTTAGGAGTTTATGTTTTTCAGCGTATTCCCGCATGAAAGGCCCAATATCATCTCTCGTGATGTCGACGTTTTTGAAAATGGGCGTCATTTCATAGAAATGTTCCTTTAGGGAGTCGGGGACATGAATGTCACACTCGACTAGACCAAACAAGGTCTCATCTAGCACAGAGGCGAGAATCTGTTGTTCCGTTAGCGGGTACCGATCTTTGGTATAAGACGGTTTCAGGGTCGGGAAGGTGGCACTCAGAAGACGACCGATTGAGCGATCGGTTTTCTTCAAGTTTTGCCACTCACATTCCCACATTTCGACCAAGGTGACGTCACACTCGTTCTTCAAATAGGCAGAAATTTCCCTTGTCTTTTCGTACAACTCAGTCAACGGTTTCTTATTGACTGGATTAACGTCACGACCGGTGGTTAGTGGGCAGTTAAGGTTTCCGTGGAACATGCAGCCATGGAACTGGTAGACGGTGCGGGAGTTTTTGACCCACCCATCTAACCTAATGCGCCCCAAAGCCATCTCACGGCCGTTAAACTGGGTTTTTTAAACCACATTATTTTTGTGCGACACCCACGTCAACCACTCGCGACACTGCACGGTGTATTTATTGATCTTGTGGTACCTGAAACCCCCCTCCCTGTTTCGTCTAACGGGAAAGTCAGTGGGCATTTTCTGCATTAGCGCCCACAAATAAAGGGCGTTGGCATCAAAACCTTTAATGCATTGAACCATTTTGCCCCCTCTAATGCACGTTTTGCCTTGCTCGTGGAACCTCTGAAATATAATTGAAGGTCCCCCAACTATATTTTGTCGCAACGTGTTGTGCAAATCTTGCTCCCGCTTCGAGGATAAAGAAAAAGAGAGGTTTGACGGGAGGGTTTTGAAAAGATATTTTAACGTGACACCGGGCACCGAAATCGCATCTTTAAACATATCTGCACCTAACCCCGCGTAAAAACTAACCTGTTGTTCTAACGCTGCTAAGAAGGGGACCACGTCTTTATTGTTGTACCACGTCAGAAAATCGCGCAACGTGGTCATGCGGTTATCGACCCAAACCCTCTGGCATTCGGCGTACTCGTCACTAGAAATATTAGAATTTTTTAGGGTGAAAAAAAGCCGAATGGGGTGGTAGCGCCGTTTCGTTTAATTTGTCTAAATCGGTTATGTATTCGTAACAGAAAAAGCCTTTGGTTTCTATCACTTTATAAGCGGCCAGGTATTTACTATAACTAAATCCGGGGGCTAAGTAATTGATGATGTCTAAAAACTTTAACTGGGGGGTGGCGATACACATAAAGTTATTGTTTCTCTTGACTAAATATTTAAAATCTTGGTTAAGGAAATATTTGATTAAATAGGGTTTTATCACATTGACGTCGTACTTTACCGAATTGAAGCCTAACACTGGCAGCTCGTGCAAATACTCATCGAGTCTTTCAATGAGCCCCTCTACATCACCGAGTTGAGTGTATACCTCATCAAAACGCTCACGCAAAATGCTGTAAGCGACCTCGGCAATGTTGGTCAGATGATCAGCCATCCTATTCACCAGGTCTTGTGGATCCCCCGTTGTGATAAAACAAACGGGGTCCTCAAACCCGGGGACATTAGAGGCCACCGAGCAAGACAGGGGCACGTGTTTAGCTGTTTAGGTAGTTGCGCTACCACTGGGCCCTACAGAGGTCTCGAAATAACACTCGTAGTCAAAGGTGGCTCGATAGTGAAAGACGAATTTTGTGTCTACATCTATTCCCTGCGCGGCGATTAATTCCCAAACGGTATCTGGTGGGGTATACACCCCACCTTTAAATATCTCCACGCGCTTATCGCCGGCACAGGTTTTCTCATGGCACGCCATAAACTTAAAAATCTTCCATAATTTGCCGCATTTTGGACACGAAAAGGAATGGCTGGCCCTATCAATAGCATCTATATACATGAAGTAGGTTTTATACATTAAAAGGTACAACGTATCTGAAAAACTATCACTACCTCTAAGTTTGGGGGTCAGGGTTTGCGCGTCGTCAAACTCAAAAATGTCAATATTTATTTTAAAGCAGGTTTCTAAGAAGGGAATGTCTGTTAAATTAACCCCGGGGAAATCTATGAGGGACTCTAGTCCCTGCTGTGTTTGCCACTGTTTTAGGAGCCGGCGCATGCTTTTTCTAACATCACTTACGGGCGCACCCCTAAAAACGGCCAGACATCTAAAAAAGCAAAAGTTATCACTGTAAGGTTTGGAATGTGAATCGTATTGTAACGTATTGATGTGTTTATTGTCGGTGATGTAGGCTGGAATATCTGTTTAAAAACAGCCGATTGGATGGTCTTGTATATGATAGAGATAGAAGGATGTCGCCGGGATCGCTTCAACATAATAATTGGTGTTGTTTCTGTTTACTTGTGCGTGTGTAAGAATGTCGCTGTCTTGTAAGTTTGAGACAAAAGACTTGAAATCTGTAATGTTGTTGACTAGTCGAGGATGTTCTAAAACACAGGCGTTGTTGTGTTAGGCGTGGTAGAAACGGAGTTCTTGGGTTTCTCTGTGTCTTAAAATGGAATGATGACTGTAATTAATTTTGAATCTTTTTTGTCTGTTGTGTAAAGACGGGGAGCAAAAGTGACATCCATTCTATTCTTTGGCTATTATCTGGACTATGAAAGAAAGTGAAAGTGGATAAATATTTGTGGATTTTCTTATATGTTTTTATGGCATTCCAATTTTCAGTGTATTTCTGTTTAATGTCACTCGGTATGTCTTGTAGACAGTCATAGTCAGAGGACAGACGAGATTTTTTGTTAGAGATTTGGGTTTGATGGGTACTGGACAAGGCTCGTATCTTGGAGGTCTGGCCTGCAGCTTGTGTAGAGGGGTGAGATGGGATGAGGCTGGGTGTCTGCGGGTAGGTGTGAATTGTGGAAGAGGTAGTGGGCCCTGAGGTTGAAGGTATTCTGGAATAGACTGTGTCATATGAGGGAAACGTTTTGGGGCCTGCTGCAGCAGATGATGATGATGTATGTGGGGCGCCAATCAAGGCATTCTCGAAGACCCGGGAGTTGCTGATGAGGGAAATGTTGTGGCAACTGATGCTGCTGGTTTCTGTCTTGATGTTTATGTTGTGGCACCTGATGTTAGTGTCTGTTGGTGCGCCGATGTTGCTGTGGCACCGGGTGTTGTTGGTGAGGGAAATGTTGTGGCACCTGATGGTAGTGTGTGTTTGTGCGCCGATGATGCAGTGGGGTTTGAAAAGTTTTTGGTGCCTGCTGATGATGGTGAAGAGACTGGCGTGGCACCTGATGCTGCTGTGGGGCATGATGGTGGAATCTCCATAGGGACAGTGGGGTGTTTTTGTTTTAGGTGGACCCGTAAGCTGGTGCCTCGGGTAAAGAGGTTACCACAAATGTCACAAGAAAACCGTGGTAGCGAGTGAGCTGTCTTGCTGTGTTGAAAGTAATTGTCGCGTCTGGTGAAAGTCTGCCCACAGCGGCTACATATCAGACTGTTTTGTACCACTAATGTGGTTTGTACCCCCAGTGTGGTGTCTGTTCGTGGTGCTCCAGGTCCATGCTCGATCTCTATGTGGCGTTAAAGTGTATCGGGGCTTGTAAATACTAGACTACAGAGACGGCAGGCGTGTCGCTGTTCCGCATGCACCATGTTCATATGCCGAGTTAGGTCGCGGTCCCTATGTGACTGTGGATTTTGTGGAGGGGATGTAAATCCGTCTATCACTTGATATAAGGGAACAATCCCAGGACTTTCTTTGTAGGGGTTCTTCTGGGGAATACTGGTTATACACCAGAGGTGTTGCTTCCAGAAGAGAGGACAACCCAGGTACCAAGAGAACTCGTAAGTGCCTTTACGGATTTAATATGGATCTTCAAAGGGTAGTAAGTAATTAGCAACTCGAACAGTCAATGGAAACTTTCAATGGTGCAGAGCATTTGATAAGTCCAAATGGTTATAAAAGATGTTCTTTATTTTCGTTTCGTATTTTAACAAACAGTGGCAGCTCGAGATATATTTCTGGTGGGGAAGGAAATGAAAACTGCCAGCTTTAGCCTCCAAGGCGAAAGGCTTACGGCTCCTTAATACTCTAGTCGTTTTATGATCTGTAGAAATCCTAGCGAAATAAAATACGATTCGAGACTTCAATCAAAACTAGTTCGAACTTACTTCAAGTGGAATGAACCACTCACATAATCGTGGCAGGGGTTAGCGCTGGTTCACTAACCTTCCTGGTCGGTAGGAGATCTCTAGATAAAACGTAGGAGTCAAGGGCTTTTGTTCAATAGTAGTCGTAGCGCCAGGTTGCTCCAAACCTAAACCAAAGAACGCCGTATGATGTTCTGACTCTAGCTTTGAGATAACTGTCTCAAGCTCTGACTGGTTACTAAGATGCATCAGTCTTTATACTGGTCTGGTGCTATGGCTCGCCAGAGGAAGTATTTCTTATTGGAGTTAAGACCGGAAACTTTCTAATGATTGGTCTTGGGGGCTAGTGGACTGTTGAAATAATCTTTAACCTAACTAACTACGAATCCTCTAGTCTGAAATTATTGTTTCTATGTGATGATGACCAACCATTGTTTAAAGTTCTCTCTAATCTAAATGTTTTCCGGTCTGACTTGTATGGAGGCCACACAAGGTTTGATGACATCATGGGTTCATGTGTATCATGACTGATGATGTCATTGAATCTTGACTAGTAGTTTATTTATCTAACTAGTCATTCATAAAATACTTTACTATAAGGCTAACAGTTGTAGCTACTTAATAGTCTACCCTGTTACATACGCCCGGGGGCCGCCAAAGTGTATCCCGTTGGGAGACACTTTAGTCCCTAAAAAAATGACTAATCCCTAAAAAAAATATCGGGGTTCAGGTATCCCACCAGAAATCATGTCGGATGGAATACAACAATCAATATATGGAATGATGGATGACTCAATTAACATTTCAAGAATTAATTGTAAGTGGTGGGGACATAGTTAAGGTATTTAAGTAGGGGCTGATGGACATAATCAAGGGACATAAGTAGGGACTGATGGACATAATCAAGGGACATAAGTAGGGACTGATGGACATAATTAATGCACATATGTAATGACAGGGGATGACATGGTAGGAACCATTAGCAATAATAATGGGCAAAAATATAACAGTAATGGAACTGAACAATCATCAACCAACTAGCAAACCGCTTTTATGGGTCGATAGTTATCAAATATCTCTCAAAATACATTATAAAACATAATACATCATGACAAGCGAGTTAACGTCGCAAAGGAGAACTGGAAACAAAAATGGCGGGTGCCCATAAAATATGGCTATCACCCTACACTTCAACTGAAGTAAGTGATAAAATAAAATAATGGAACAAAATGAAAATGGAACCACGAAACTTGGTGGTAAGGTATGGGAAACATGGGTAAGTATCAATAATAAAAATGACTGTACCGGTATAACGATAACCGGAAATAATGCAAGGATTGAAAACATGGCAATCAACGGACTAAGGTACTCAATGGAGAAATGGTAAATAGTTAAATCACATATGTTAGTGGAACAATAACTGGAACTTCAAACAATCATGAAGCAAAAATGGAGTCAATATTATAATAAGTCATGGATGATGCCAACATTAGTGGCGGGTGAAAATGTATTTTAGTTAAACACTTTTATTAGGTACAACAGGACAACAGCACACTCAAATCTGAGCAAAATCTTGCTTCAGAAGCATAGCAAATAACAAAGGGACATAAAAGATGGTCAAAAGCATAGGAAAAAAAACAAAGGGAGATAAAAGATGGTAAAAAGTAATGGGAACAAAAAAAAACAAAGGGAGATAAAAGCTAGTCAAATATTAAATTAGTCAAAACTAACGTGACTTAATAACAATACGCGTGTAAAAGGAAATGCATCAGCAATATATGTGGACTACACTGTTCTTTTGAATCGGGATATCTCCATCATCAATGTTTAAAAGGTTGCCGCAAGGGTAACTGTTCATGTACTGGGAGATTCATCAATGTTTTTCTTGCGGACTAAAATGTAATAGTTCTCCATAAATAGAAATTCCTGGACTTTATGGCAGAACTTGCAAACCTGACAAAAGTTCGTAACCGAGATGTCCAGGGATGCACAACAGTTGGTCTTCACTGCAACATCAGGATCAAACAATTCAGCAGCGGAAGCATTGGGCAAGAGACTTGCTTCGTAAAACATGAGAATCAGGGAGGACATCATACGAGAAAACGATTTCAGGGCTGGAAATGTCGACATGACAGGAACTGGCATCTTGAAGTATGTACAGTTCAATTCGTAATCAACTTCGCGACAATATTCATCGCTTCCAATCTTACGATGTCTTGCGATGACAGGCGAGGATCGTGCTGTATAGGTTGGGAAGTAGGGACAATGGCATGGACAACAGGAGTGGACGGGACAGAGCTTCGTGGTGGAGGCTGTGGAATGGTAGGTGGACAACGGGGGGGAATGCGTAATCTACGGGATGGAGGTGTGACAGGTGGAGGTGGAGGCGGAGGGGAGGGACTACGGTGAGGAGAATGAACATAACCACGGGAGTGACGAATACGGGGACGCACATGGGCGGCCTGCTGGAGAAGGTACTTAGGAAGGGGAGCAGAATCGCCAGATGATGTCGAATGACGACGTTTAGAAGTAAAACGAGCTGGGGTAGGAGGAAGATCAGGTTCAGTATCGGAAGAAGCAGAATCGGGGTAACTGTCAAGATCTGAGGGAGGGGGAGGAAAACAATCAGAGGTTGGAAGAGCAGGTTCAACTTCCAAAAAGTCGGAATCAAGGGCGGTATCAAGGTCGGAGGAAGGTGGATGAAGATAATCAGAGGGAGGAAAAGCGGGGTTAGATGAGATATGAGCAGAGGGAGGAGGGGAGGACACGACAGGAGTTGTTGTAACTGGAGGTATAATAACATCATGCTGAGGCGGAGCATGAGAGGGGCCCGGAGTAATGGAGGGTAACTCAGCTAAACGCGCGTCACGGGCGTGGATACGGGAGTACAGTTCAGGAGGAGGGATAGGACCTTCAGAGGTGGAACAAGAACGATAACGTCTCGTACGATCAACCATATGGGAGGGTGAAGAAGGAGAAGGTACCTTGGAGGTGGAGGGAACAGCAGCTCGACGGACTACTCTAGACCGGAGTCTGTGTAAAGCATTATCTCTGGTAGGACTATCAATATCTGATGAGGAAGCATCATAATCATGGGGTTGGACAGGTGTAAGCGGAGCAGGGGGAGTGTTAAGTGAGACGGGGGCAGATCTGATGTTGTCTGATGGAGGACTAAATGAAAGTTCAGACATGGATGGAGAGTTTGAATGGTTATATTGGAGGGTAGCATTTCGCACTGGGCGGCCAGACGGAAGATCGGGAGGAGGGAAAGTGTAGGGGCGTTGCTCATCTAGTCGCAATTGGGTAGCATTTCGCACTGGGCGGCCAGACGGAAGAGCGGGAGGAGGGACAGTGTAGGGGCGTTTAGGTGGTCCATACGAGGATGAGGAGGGAGAAGGAGAAAGTTGCGGGAAAAGAGGCTGAGGAGGAGAAGTACGATTACTGGAAGTACAAGGGAGGGCTCTAAAGGAAGGAGAGGAAAGTGAACGGCACTGAGGAGGGTAGTTACTAAACGATACACGCGGATTAGTAACAGCACCAATGGTGGTGGGGTATGAGTAGGGAGGGTGAGTAAATAAACGGGAAGGAGTAGTGGAGGGGCGGGTATTACACAATGTGGAGGGATGAACAGAGGCACGAGGAGGTAGGGAATGTGATGCTAAGTGAGCAATCACTGTACCACGTTTAATAGTTACAGGTTTCCCAGAAGTATTTAACAGCATGACGGGAAAATCACGCTTAGTGGAAATCTGAACAATGCCATCAACAACATTGATGCAGGGGTCACCAATGATGTCTACATCAGGCAATGGTTCCACTATGACAGAATGGCCAGAAGAGACATAGTCAGATCGTTTGACCCGACCAGTGGCTATAGTTAAAGAGTGAGGCTTTAAGGTTACAGGGGTAATGAGGCGGACAAGGGACGCAATGTGGATATCATCCTGAAGAGGGATGAATTCACCATTGACGCGAATCTGTCGCAGGTCAAAATAGATTCGGGCGTGATGACGAAGGAGAAAATCACGACCAATAATAAAGTTACGGGACATGCCTCTTGTGATGATAAATGGATGGACAACAGATTGTGAACCAATCTTGAGGCTTATCATGGCAGTTCCAATGGAACGTAAAGGTTGGCCAGTAACGGAGGCTAAATGAGTAGAAGAAGGAAAAAATTTTACGTGCCTACGAATCTGACGAAACAACTGTTCACGGATTAGGCTAACAGTTGCTCCAGTATCATCAAGAGCACGGTAGCTTTTTTTGTTGATGGAGATAAGGCACGATGAAGGATCCGGAGTGACAGAAGGAGGAGAAACATAAGAAAGAGAGGCGGAAGATACCGTAGGTGGGGAGGAAAGAAAACAGTTATTACGGAAGGACCGATGTGAGGATGGTTTCAGGTTACCCGGTATGGTCCTGGCTACTGAGCAACCCAAGAGTTTCCCTGATTCATTAAGGGCGTAGGACGGGACTGTCTACGTGAGAAGGAGCGCGGATGACCTTGGGGGGGAGGACACAGGAGCGGTAGGGAGCCATAAAGGTTGACTAGGTTGTTGTTGCCTGTTCTGGTAATGTTGTCTTTGTGGCACGGTATTACTTTGTGTCTGTGGTGGGCTGTAATGTTGCCTTTGAAAACAGTTGCGCGAGACGTGTCCCCTTTGTCCACAAGTGTAACATATTACTGAAGATACTTGGTGGACCTGTGGCGCTGGTGGATGATGAAGGCGTCGAGGTTGGCACTGATGGTGACAATCATTAGAGGGGGGCTGTGGTAATCTCGAAGGTTGCTGCCAAGAGTGGCGGCAATGGCTAACGTCCATCGGTTCCTCGTCAATTCTGTGATCAAGGCGAGGCTCACGACCGAGACGGTTGGTAAAGCGTTTCTTTACATTGTCCTCTGTGATGGCCCGTTGAATCGCATCCGTGACAGTCTGAGGATCCTTGCGGATCAAATGCAATTTTAATGTGTCGGATGATAATCCATCAATAAAGATACCGACAAGCTGCCGATCAATATCCGCAGATGTGGACGAAGAGTCAATGAAGGCATCTTCAGCCAAGTTCAATAGTCTGTCCGCATAGAATTGGACAGGTTCCTGCCTATTCTGGCGTATTCCACGAAGCAAAGTCCACGCGTGTTGACAGTCAGTTATGGAAGAATAACGGCTGACCAGTGCCTTCTTTAGTGAAGCGAAAGTTTCATTAGGAAAGTGTTGTGCTCGACGGCGCAGAAAATCAGTCACTAATGACTGTGAAGAGAGGAATGCAACACGCTTTCGGTCCTCATCGGTTGCCGTAGGGATCAGAGATACAAATTTGTCAATGTCAATAAGCCATTGGCGAAATTGAGTAGCATCACCATGAAACGGCTTGATAATGTTATTAATATTTTGAAAGTTGGCGCTCTGTGTTATGGAGCTAAGAGTACTAGCGATCGACTGCAACGTGCTTGAAGAATTTTCAAAAGAATCAGGCAAGTTTTGACTCGCTGCTTGTTGTAGTGATAGTTGTTCTTGAAGCATTTGATTTTGCTGTTGCAACAAAAGTACCTGATGCTCGAGCTGTTGGGTAGCCGAATCCATCGTAAAAAAGGCAGTTAAGAGCTGGTTAACGACACCAAAAATGATTGATATCTCTGGTGTATCGAAAGGTCACGGCGCCAAAATTGTAGTTACTGTGTGACCGTGGATTTTGTGGAGGGGATGTAAATCCGTCTATCACTTGATATAAGGGAAACAATCCCAGGACTTTCTTTGTAGGGGTTCTTCTGGGGAAGACTGGTTATACACCAGAGGTGTTGCTTCCAGAAGAGAGGACAACCCAGGTACCAAGAGAACTCGTAAGTGCCTTTACGGATTTAATATGGATCTTCAAAGGGTAGTAAGTAATTAGCAACTCGAACAGCCAATGGAAACTTTCAATGGTGCAGAGCATTTGATAAGTCCAAATGGTTATAAAAGATGTTCTTTATTTTCGTTTCGTATTTTAACAAACAGTGGCAGCTCGAGATATATTTCTGGTGGGGAAGGAAATGAAAACTGCCAGCTTTAGCCTCCAAGGCGAAAGGCTTACGGCTCCTTAATACTCTAGTCGTTTTATGATCTGTAGAAATCCTAGCGAAATAAAATACGATTCGAGACTTCAATCAAAACTAGTTCGAACTTACTTCAAGTGGAATGAACCACTCACATAATCGTGGCAGGGGTTAGCGCTGGTTCACTAACCTTCCTGGTCGGTAGGAGATCTCTAGATAAAACGTAGGAGTCAAGGGCTTTTGTTCAATAGTAGTCGTAGCGCCAGGTTGCTCCAAACCTAAACCAAAGAACGCCCTATGATGTTCTGACTCTAGCTTTGAGATAACTGTCTCAAGCTCTGACTGGTTACTAAGATGCATCAGTCTTTATACTGGTCTGGTGCTATGGCTCGCCAGAGGAAATATTTCTTATTGGAGTTAAGACCGGAAACTTTCTAATGATTGGTCTTGGGGGCTAGTGGACTGTTGAAATAATCTTTAACCTAACTAACTACGAATCCTCTAGTCTGAAATTATTGTTTCTATGTGATGATGACCAACCATTGTTTAAAGTTCTCTCTAATCTAAATGTTTTCCGGTCTGACTTGTATGGAGGCCACACAAGGTTTGATGACATCATGGGTTCATGTGTGTCATGACTGATGATGTCATTGAATCTTGACTAGTAGTTTATTTATCTAACTAGTCATTCATAAAATACTTTACTATAAGGCTAACAGTTGTAGCTACTTAATAGTCTACCCTGTTACACCTGGTGAAAGAGCGATTGCACTCCGTGCAAGCATATCGTTGAGTTGAAGACATCTGTGAAAGAGGAACAAAAGAAGATAGTCATTAAATAAATTAAATATAAAATTAAACATATAACAAACTGATAGAGAGAGATAGAGAGAGAGAGAGAGAGAGAGAGAGAGAGAGATTAGAACCAAAAATAAATAAGACTTATAGATAGCTAGGCAGACACACACATACACACACACACACGAACAAACATAAGTGCGCACTCTTAGCTATAACCAGAGTACATCTCTGTCTGTGTGAAATAATTTCTTAACATATCAGAAATGCCCCGCGCACACGCTGTGGAAGTCTGATTCCAGACCATTTATAATATTGATTTAAAACCCAGCATGTTCACGGGACAATGATTAGTTGATCTGCCCTTTCTTTTAATATAACGAAAATATAAGTTTTTTATTAACGCGTTTGCTGTTTCATACGATTGTTGGTTATAGCAGGGCGACTTAATGTAATATATGTTGTTTGTCTTTATTTTATGTTATCTCTAGTAGGGATCTTTCCTTGTGTAGTTCAGCATTGTTTTTAAAGTCAAAATATGCTATTTTCTCAACTAATATGTTTATTTTTAATTTTCACTGGACGATTACTCTGTATGTATCTGTAACTTTTATCAGTTTGTACTGACTCGGGTCCTTATTTATTTTTATATGTTAGGTTTAAAGTAATATAATGTTTTATTAACTTTTACATTTCAATCCCTTTGAGTTTTCTTTTATTCTGTGTTGTAAAAATGCCCCACTTTGCCCCCACGAAATAGCAACGTGAAAGCAAAGACAAAGATATTGATTTACCCCCTCACAAACACAGTTTTCTCTGTAATTATTTTCGCGATAATAAAAAAAGCCCATATCGATTGCTAATTATTCCCAGTCGTGCAGGTGTGTTCACGTGCAGCTGAACAAAGTACCAATTACGAATTTTTCATCAGGAAACAGGACCCATAAAAGCTCGAAATTGATTTGTTCTTTGTTTCGACCACCAACGCAAGACTGTTGCATTTGTCTATTTTTTTTTAAAGCAGGCACCTGGTGTAATTAAATGTTGGCACGTAAAAGATGTAATTATGTTCCACTATCAGAAATTATTACATTCGGTGGGTCGATGAATGAGTCATCCTGTTTGCAGACACTGAACAGAGCAAAAAATAAAGTAAGGCGTGATATTTGACTTTTACACTTACTTAACAATATGTTAAAGAAATATGTTGTTCATTCTCCAGGCCGTTTAGCACTGCCTAGTGCATATACATAAATATTATATTTTAACTTCCTAGTGAAAAAACAGACATATACACATTTTAAAAAATGACATGTAAGAATTTAACACCATATCGAAAACAAACAAGCAAACAGATAAAAACATATATTTTTTAAATACCTTCTAGTATTAGTGTATCCTTCTAGACAAATAATAATTTGAAAAAGATTAACTTTTAGCAACACTTCCTACCGAAAAACAAACGAAAACACACACGAATACAAGCAAACAACTAAAACTTTTATAATTTTTAAACAGAGAAAATGACATGTAGAAAGAAGAATGGCTAGGATTTAACTTCCTACCGAAAACGAATACAGAAACAAACAGATAAAAATATTTTTTTTCCACAGAATACGCTTACCGAAAACAGAACAGACATATATCTTTTAGTATAATAGAAAAAAACGACAAAGATATTTAACACAAAACACAAATACCGAAAAAAATAAACGAACACAAAATACAGAGATATAAAAAAAGAAACATACGTTTCGTTGTGAGCTTGACGTGGTCTGGTTTTTCAGAAGGTTGTTTCTTTTGGATTCAAAACGGCTGGTGGTCTTTACTCGTCGAGCTCTGTTACATGAATGACATTCTAATAAGAATTCCAGATTATATTAAGACACAGACTTGGCCAAAAAAAAGTAGTGCACGTGGATGTATTTCTTGACGTTGCGTAGAAGACTCTTTCAGAAAATAGTTCGTGTGCGCAAGCTTTCGCGGTGATTTGGCACAATGGATAACGGTTTGACGTTGTCAGAACGTTTGGAACCCATTATCGATTCAGCATCACAAAAACGAAGTTTAATTGGATGCAGGTGTTCATGAAAAAATTAATTGGTCTCTGGTCGGAAAGAGCTAATGGTTTTTTACGAGCAAACATAAACTAGATTGTCAAACTAGATATTTTGTGTGTGACAGTGTATAACTTAACATGGTAACGCTTGTAAAAAAATTGTATCTTTAAAAAGCAACCTTTAAAAATAACAATGTGATACTACACATGTTATTTTTGTTTTTGTTATATATATATATATATATATATATATATATATATATATATATATATATATATATATATATATATATATATATATATATATAGACTAAAAAAATGTGGCAAACAGCCGATTATATTTGTTATGAATGACAAAATGTCACGTGATTGTGATTGAGTGAGTAACGTTTTTAGCACGGGGCAGTGGTTCTCGCGATATTTTTGAGTGTGTGTGTGTGAATGCGGCGAGTAACGTTTTTAGCACGTAGCAGGGAGTCTCACGTTGTTGAAAACAGGGGTTCTCACGTTGAATAAAATAACTGCGTATGAGTGTAATTTATCCTTGTTAGCTATGGACCCAAGATAGGTACATCCCTTCACAGCGCTGATAGCCGGGCCCACTGATAGTGGGAAATCTGTCTTTGTACAAAGGTTTTTACAACATATCCGAGATATGATGACGCCTATCCCTGATGAAATTATATGGTGTTATGTAGAATGACAGTCCATGTACCAAACCATGGAGGGTATTTAGTTTATTGAAGGACTACCGGACATAGAACAGTGGTCAGGTGATAAGAAACGCCTGCTCGTTATAGATAATCTGATGAGTGAGACGTATGATAGAATAACTAAACCATTTACGAAAGGGAGTCATCATCGGGATATTAGCGTAATGTACATTTATCAAAATCTATTTGGCAAGAACAAAGAACACAGAACCATTAGCTTGAATTCTCATTAAATAATGCTTTTCAAAAATCCACGCGATGGCTCGCAAATTATTAATCTAGCCAAGCAGATGTATCAAGGTCGTACTGGCTATGTCCAAGAAAGTTTTAAAGACGCGACGTCGGTCCCAAACGGTTATTTGCTAATCGACCTTCGTCAGGCAACACCCGACGCTTTGCGATTACGTACCCACATATTTCCACACGAACAACAAGTCGTCTACGTCCCCAAATAACGAGATGGGGGAAAAGGTGAGACGCCATGCTGAAATGCTGAAGTTTCTAGGCACTGCCAAACCCCCAGTCATCAAGGCTGTTATGAAAACAGCGTCACCCGACCTCGTAGGAACACTCTGCGAGTGTTGTCACAACGTATTAAAAGGTAACGTTTCACTGACAACCCCTCAGAAGAGGCGTATGCGTCGTTACAAAAACACCCTGAGAGCGCTCACCAAGAAGACATTGTCGCTCAAAAGACGAAAACAATTTTTACAAACCGGCGGTTTTTTGGCGCCCTGTTAACCTCCCTACTAACTGTGCTAGGAGGGATCTTGGGTGTGTAGATGGCCAAGAAAATGATTTTGATGGACCCTCGTTTGTTAGAGACTCAAAAACCTTATAGAACCCCCGACGCTCTGAAAGATAATCTAGGGGAATTGGACAGTCAAATGCAACTAGTATTAAAACAAGAAGACTTACCGGTGGGTGACAAAGCTAGATTATATCAGCGATCACTGCAGCGTTATTTGACTCGACTAGAACAGTACAGTCACGTGCCTCTAGGCCTCGTGGACATTAAACAACCAACACCAGCTACCGACCAGCCAGGTTCACCCATTGTACTTAAGGGGAGGTTTCACCCATATTTTGGCATTTTGTTTAAAAATTATCATTTTTACAATATTGATGGTACAGTTTAGTGTCACCATTTTGCTACCTAACGCTAAGTTTTTTATTGCAGTTTTCAGCTTACAAATATTTTAAATTAATTTTTCAAATACGTATGTTCAGCCACAAATCAGCTAATTATATATGCAAAAAAATTATTTTGTTATAACTTTTTTATTTATTAACATATTTTAATAATTTTTTCGGTATTTAGTCCAGCCATGGCATTAGATTAACATTTTTAAAAGGTATGAATCTTAACATAAAATAACATTTCATTGGCTGAAACTTCTCATGGGGTTAAAAAAATCGCCAGCTTCAACCAATCAGAATCAAGCTTACATTGGGCTTGGCTAACTAATTTATTTACTTCCTAATTTGTACACGCTTCCTGTATCACTGCGAAGTCGATTGCTGTGAGATTTATAGTGATTTCTTATTGAATAAAATGGATTGTGTTAATAAATCAACAGCATAAGGTAAAAGAAGGAAGGATAGGCCCATTAAGAGGAAATTTAGAGGTAACAGGTATTCTGGTTCTCTTAAACAACCGAAAGCCACATGTCAGACAAATGGAATAGGCCTAGGCCTATCGGCAAACTGTAATTCTCAGCCAGCTGAAAGTAAAACTCTAAACACATCTGCATCCTTCTGCAAATTAAATAGTGTTACTTCTACAACTGTGAAAGACACTGATCCTGAAACTATTGAAGGATACAGAATTATCAGCATTGCAAGCGTTTTGGATTTTGTTAAACAGTTTCCCTGTCCAAAGTGTTTGACATCACCTGTCACTACAAACAGTGAGCAGGATCAGTTTACAGAGTCTTTATACACAGTGAATGAGACTCACTATGGCCTGTCAAGTTCATTCACATTCACTTGTATATTTTGTTGTGAAAGTATTCAACTATCTTCATCTGCTGAAAATATAAATTTAAGGTTCCAGATGTCAATGTTTAGCATAGGAATAAATAAAGAAAAAAGAAAAAGTTTTCTGACAAATATGAATATGCCTCTACCAGTAGCATCAGCAACACACAGTGAGTTGAAAAGGAAAATTTTGCATGCTACAAAAAGATGTGCAGAAGAAAGTATGCATTCTGCTGTCGAAGAATTAAAATCAGATGTTAAGACAAATGAAGTTACTGTGTCATGTGATGGCACCTGGCAACGGCGAGGCTTCTCAAGTAAAAATGGCATAGCAACAGTTCTATCTGTGAACCCAGTGAGAGCAGCAAAAGTTGTTGATGTAGAAATTTTGTCCAATTACTGTGATGCTTGCAGTAAGGCTAGAAAGAAATACAAAACAGATGAAGAATTTGCAGTGTGGATGACAGGTCATAAATCATGCCAAAAAATCATGAAGGTGCCTCTGGTCTGATGGAATCAAGGGGAATGATTAATATTTTTAGAAGATCTGAGGAAAAAACATGGTTTGAAGTATGTAAAATATCTTGGAGATGGGGATTCAAAAAGTTTTAAATCTGTTGCCGAGGCAAAGCCACAAATGTATCCTGGACTTCAAATCGAAAAATTAGAATGCTGCGGCCATGTTCAGAAACGAATGGGACGACGTCTCCTTGATAAAGTTGCAGAATATAAAGGTAAGCACTATGAAGAAGATGGGAAAAAGTATTGGAAATTTTGGAAGATTAACAAAGAGTGCTATTATGAGAATACAAGGTCATTACGGTGCCGCAATAAGAGGAAATATTGGTTCAATTTCCAATATGAAAAAAAAGCATAATGGCCATTCTCAAGCACCGTGCTGGAGATCATGAAGATTGTGGAGATTGGTGCCCAAAGGATATAAACAAGGCTAACAAAAACAGGCTGCCTAAATTTGTCATTAAAGAAATTCAGCCTGTCTTTGATGAATTGTCTTCAGACTTCTTGTTGTCAAAATGTCTTCATGGAGGAACACAGAACTCTAATGAGTCTTTCCACAATCTGATCTGGAACAGATGTCCCAAAGCAGCATTTGTAGGAAGAGACAGATTAGAACTTTCAGTTTATGATGCTTTGATAGTTTTCAATGATGGAGAACTTGGGAGAAGAGGAATTTTTGAAAATCTTGGTCTATCTTTTGGGAAATACTGCTTCAAAGGATTTTCTGGTTTTGACGCCGCACGAGTCTCTGCTTCCCTAAGATCATGTGATATGAAAAAAGCAGAATACAGGCACAGAAAATCTTTCCTGGAGTATAAGAATACCAGCAAAGAGAATGGATATGCAGGTGGTGGATTCTAATGTGAGTATGACAATTTTAAGGCATGTTTTCCCTCTATTTTGCTTATTTCTACGATATTGTTTCTCACCAATTTTGATGACATTATGTCAGGATTACTCAAAATATTGTAAAGCTAAAGGCTTTAAACTTTGCACACTATGATCTCATACTGTTGTGCTTGTCCCCTTCTAATTTTAAAAGTATAAACCTGTAACTTTTTGATCAGTGAATTTTTAAAGTATCTCTACCCTGTATTTTTATCAAGAAAAATTGGTCTAATTTTTGAAAATTCATAAAAATTCACTCGGACAGTTTTTAAAGATGAAACTAGAAGGGAGTCTTGAGAATGCAGGGATCTATGTGCAAGCCAAATTCCAATGTCCTATCTTTGCAAATAAAGTGTGCATCTTGACACAAAAAAGTTTCTATTTTTAGTAACAATATGCAAATTAGGACCCAATATAATTATTTTCCAATGATTCAGCATTTTTTATTAGATGCTTTGATGTCCTAAACATGCCCAAAAAAAATTGGAGCTTGTAAAGTCAGAAATAAAAAAAAAATTTTTAGGTGAATAGACTAAAAAAAAATGTGGCAAACAGCCGATTATATTTGTTATGAATGACAAAATGTCTCGTGATTGTGATTGAGTGAGTAACGTTTTTAGCACGGGGCAGTGGTTCTCGCGATATTTTTGAGTGTGTGTGTGTGTGAATGCGGCGAGTAACGTTTTTAGCACGTAGCAGGGAGTCTCACGTTGTTGAAAACAGGGGTTCTCACGTTGAATAAAATAACTGCGTATGAGTGTAATTTATCCTTGTTAGCTATGGACCCAAGATAGGTACATCCCTTCACAGCGCTGATAGCCGGGCCCACTGATAGTGGGAAATCTGTCTTTGTACAAAGGTTTTTACAACATATCCGAGATATGATGACGCCTATCCCTGATGAAATTATATGGTGTTATGTAGAGTGACAGTCCATGTACCAAACCATGGAGGGTATTTAGTTTATTGAAGGACTACCGGACATAGAACAGTGGTCAGGTGATAAGAAACGCCTGCTCGTTATAGATAATCTGATGAGTGAGACGTATGATAGAATAACTAAACCATTTACGAAAGGGAGTCATCATCGGGATATTAGCGTAATGTACATTTATCAAAATCTATTTGGCAAGAACAAAGAACACAGAACCATTAGCTTGAATTCTCATTAAATAATGCTTTTCAAAAATCCACGCGATGGCTCGCAAATTATTAATCTAGCCAAGCAGATGTATCAAGGTCGTACTGGCTATGTCCAAGAAAGTTTTAAAGACGCGACGTCGGCCCCACACGGTTATTTGCTAATCGACCTGCGACAGACAACACCAGACGCTTTGCGATTACGTAGTCTAATATTTCCACACTAACAACAAGTCTTCTACGTCCCCAAATAACGAGATGGGAGAAAAGGTGAAACAACATGCTGAAATGCTGAAGTTTCTAGGCACTGCCAAACCCACAGTCATCAAGGCTGTTATGAAAACAGCGTCACCCGACCTTGTAGGAACACTCTGCGAGTGTTGTCACAACCTATTAAAAGGTAACGTTACACTGACACCCCCTCAGAAGAGGCGTATGCGTCGTTACAAAAACACCCTGAGAGCGCTTACCAAGAAGACATTGTCGCTCAAAAGACGAAAACAATTTTTACAAACTGGTGGTTTTTTCGGCGCCCTGTTAACCCCCCTACTAACCGTGCTAAGAGGGGTCTTGTAGATGGCCAAGAAAATGATTTTGATGGACCCTCGTTTGTTAGAGGCGCAAAAACCTTATAGAACCCCCGACGCTCTGAAAGATAATCTAGGGGAATTGGACAGTCAAATGCAACTAGTATTAAAACAAGAAGACTTACCGGTGGGTGACAAAGCTAGATTATATCAGCGATCACTGCAGCGTTATTTGACTCGACTAGAACAGTACAGTCACGTGCCTCTAGGCCTCGTGGACATTAAACAACCAACACCAGCTACCGACCAGCCAGGTTCACCCATTGTACTTAAAGACGAAGTCGTGGACAAAACTCTTCAGTCCCCTCCCGAACAAGTCACACCCTTTAATCGAAAACAGGTGGTTGCCAGTAAATTGCGAGAAACATCGTCGTATTCGCTCAGAAGAAGGAAAAAGACAAAAACGCCAAAGTGGGAAGCATGGCCAAAGAAGTTAATAAGATTTTAAAACAACATTACTACGACCCGACACTACCTGGGTCGTATGGCGGCGTGGGTGCCTTGCAACGTAGTTCCAAACTTACTCGTAAAAAAAAATTGAAGAGTGGTTAGGTCATCAGGATACCTACACCTTATACAAACCGGTGCGTAGAAAATTTAAAAGATGCGCCACCATCGCTGGTGGTATCGATCAACAGTTCCAGGCTGATTTAATAGACTTGCGGGGTTTAACAAATTCAACGATGGGTTTTCCTATCTAGTGACGTGTATCGATGTGTTTAGTAAATTTGCTTGGGCTGTTCCGTTGAAAAACAAAACTGGGAATGCTTTAGTAGCAGCGGTGAAGACCATTGTTACCAATCGCAAACCGATAAATTTTCAAACAAAGGCAGTGAGTTCGTCAACAAAACATTCTTAAAGTTTCTTAAAGACGAAGGTGTCCATTTCTTCACTACGGAGAATGAAGATACCAAGGTCGCTATTGTCGAGAGGTTTAATCGAACCCTCAAAGAGAAAACGTGGCTTTACTTTACCAAAACCAACAGTCTTCGCTACGTCGACGTGATAGAGCAAGTGGTCCACAACTACAATTATTCGTATCATCGGAGTATTAAGATGGCGCCGTCGGAAGTTACCCCGAGCAATCAAGAAGAGGTGTGGCATACGTTGTATTCGACCCCTGACGTCGTCGGCAGAAAAGTCTATTTTAAAGCCGGTGATCGTGTGCGGATCGCGCAAGCCAGACAAACTTTTAAAAAGGGTTATATGCCGGCGTGGACAGAAGAGTTGTTTACGGTCAGCCGACTAAACCAAACAAGACCGGTCACATACGTCCTTAAAGATAATTCGGGAGAGGAACTGAAAGGTTCTTTTTACCAAGAAGAGCTGCAGCGGGTCGGTGACAAGATAGTTTATCGAATCGAGTCCATTTTGCAAGAACGGCGAGGTGTCAGGGGTGTTAAAGAGTATTTAGTCAAATGGTTCGGTTATAACTCGTCATTCAACAGTTGGATTTCCGCCAAACAGCTAGCGAGATATCGAGACTGATGGAAATAGAAGAAGTTACCACCCCAGTTTTGCGGTCACCCCCTCCAAAGACCACGAGAACCTCGTTCTGGCCTTTTTTGGGGGAAACTAGTCCCGCGGCTAGAGATCGTTTTCATCTGTCAGATGATCGTTATATATGTCGTCATCGGGGTCTCGTTATTTAATCTGAGTCGGAGCAACGCCGAGCGACCGGACGGCAAGTTTTGGATCGCCTTAATGAGCATTTGTCTGGGTTACATGTTACCTAACCCTAAGATAGGATGAGTTTTTACGTGACTTTACCGAGCAATGCCTCGATGAAAATATACCCAAACAATAACGCCGGTCACTTTTTCGACAAATTGCCACAGATTATAGACTTGACTTCACGTTACGAGGTTGGCTTGGTTGAGATTCATTTTCCCAAAAGTTATTTTAACGTGCTAGAGGATGAAGTATGGATACATTACTTTCCCAACAAAGACGATGAGTCTATACTACTCACGTTGCCCGCCGGTCTATACACGTCCCCCGACACGCTGATCGATGAGTTGAATCGTTTGCTTTTAGACACGGATGTGAATGAAAAAGCCCGAGTTAGATTCCGTTTTAACAATAATAAGGCCACCTTGACTCTGTATGATCCGGGGGTTGAAGTTAGAATTAGCGAGACGTTGAAACACATGTTAGGCTTGCCTTACTCGCTCGCCACAGACATCGACCCAATGCTACGAGGAGAGACTGAAGTACAAATGGATAGCGACATGAAAAATGTATACGTGTACTGCGACCTCGTAGCGGCGAGACCGGTTGGGGATGCCTCTGTCCCTTTGTTACGGATTGTCCCTATTTTGGACAGGACAACCGCTTCGGTTTTTAAGATTTACGACAAACCCCACTACGTACCCCTGAGCCGTTTTTCGTTTGACACCGTGGAAATCCTTGTAACTAATGATCAGGGTAAGACTATCTCATTCACTAGCGGAGCTTCGGTGTTGACACTCCACTTCCGAACTCACAGACGGTTTGATTTTGAATAGAAAAATGGTCAGACACGTATCCATCCGACGAAACCCCAAAATGTATGAGGAGTTTTACTGCAACCAAGCTGGACACGGGGTGCCAGTGTTTATCGGAGGCAGAAGTCAAAGAGGACATGGCTTGGGTAGTTTTTTCAGCGGGCTCGGTCGCATGGTTCTCCCATGGTTAAAAGCTGGAGGCAAAACTTTACTCAGAGAAGGGGTTGGTACCGGTCTACAGGTCGCGAGCGACGCGTTAGCTGGCAGAAATATTGGTGAATCATTTCGTGAGCGAGCCAAAGAATCGGGTCAGCGTTTATTACAGGGAGCAGTTGACCACCTCACCACTAACCAATCGGGTAGCGGTCTTAGCAGAAAAAGAAAAACGAGAGCTGCCCCACCTGGCGAGCCGAAAAGAATAAAACGAAGTAACCGAGCTCGCCCTTCTCATTCCCACCAGAACAAGCGACGGTACTCTGATATATTTGAATGATGACGCTTATTCACCCCAGCTCGTTCGAGTGTCTTCACAGTGGTCTAGATTTGTTTAGCGTGCCACCAACGCAGACAGCCGTAGAAGAGGGTCAATTTGTGGAGATACATCCGTTGGCCGCCTTAGCCCCCGGAGCCCCGGTGGAATTTGTAATATGGGGGAACGGCGAAGAATATCTAGATTTGTTCAATACTTTTCTACACGTGCGTGCCAAAATCACGTTAGCTAATGGCGACAGATTACCCACTGATGCAGAGGTGGCCCCGGTCAACTATTACCTGCACAGTTTATTCTCCCAAGTCGACGTTTCCCTAAACGACACGCTGATTACACCCAGCGAGAACACCTACCCTTATAGAGCTTACCTGGAAGCCACGTTGAATTACGGGGAGGAAGCCAAGCGAGGCCATATGACAGCGGCTCTGTTTTGCAAAGACACGCCAAACTTTATTGCGGAAACAAGTGGTGATAATAACAACGGACTAAGACTGCGTCGACATATAGCGGCTGGTTCTCAGGACATTGATATGATGGGTCGGTTACATTCAGATATTTTCGCCCAAGATCGCTACATGTTAAATGGTGTGACAGTTAAAGTAAAACTCACACCGTCTAAAGATGCGTTCAACGTGCTGGGACACGATCACGCCGGTGGTTATAAATCTATTATAACTTATGCGGCCCTGGTTGTACGGAAAGCCAAATTAAACCCCGCCGTCTCTCTAGCCCACGAGAAAGCCTTGTTGCGAGGTAATGCCAAGTACCCCTTGAAACGAGTTGTGTTAAAAACTTTCTCTATTCCTAGAGGTATGCTATCGCACATGCAGGATAATCTATTTCTCAGTCAAACCCCGACCCGCCTAGTGATTGGCTTAATCACTTCGACCGCTTTTAACGGGTCGTATACGGTTAATCCATTCAATTTCGCTACTTTTGGTCTGACATATTTAAATGTCAGCGCGGATGGCAGAACAGTCAGTGGTAAGCCCTTGTCCGTGGATTATGATCACAACCAGTACGTGAGAGCCTTCTTCGGGACGAATCTAGCCATGGACTGGTTGGTAAAGACGCCGGCAACGACCTTGAATATAGACATTTTAAGAATGGGTACGCCTTATACGCCTTTGACCTCACCCCCAGTCTACTGGACGGTGACCAGTTTGAGATGGCCAAGTCAGGACCTGTCTCAGTAGAACTTAAATTCTCCGAGATCACACCCGAACCATTACAGGTCCTCGTCTACGCCGAGCAAGACTCGATCTTGGAGATCCCGAAATCGCGCCAAGTTTTGACAGACTACACCACTTAAACGATGAATACAGACGAGATACGGACCTACCTCCTGTCAGATATATTTGTTAAACGAACTGGGCTCGTTAAAGTTTTAGCTCGTGACCAATTACCTTTACGTATCGATCCGGCTAAGACGGCGGCTTTCGTCATCAACACTGACCCCAGCCATCGACCCGGTGACCACTGGGTCGCTCTATATTATAATGGACTTGGGACTTTTGAATATTTTGATTCTTTTGGACTACCGCCTAGACACCCGGACCTGGTTAATTTTATAGCCAGAAACTCTAACCGACCTTTTAACAACAATGCTAGACATTTACAAGATGTAGTTACCAACGTTTGTGGGCTCTACGTCATTTATTTCATCTTGACCAAAGCTCGCGGTGGTACTATGCAGCGCGTCCTACTACCCTTTTCGGCTAGACAACACGCCAACGATCGCTTAATTGTTCGACTAGTCAGACCCTGGCTAGCGCACCACAAGACTGGACACTCACCCCTCACATGCCTACACGAAAAAGAAGTGACAGACTCACCAAGTAATCCGAACCGACAGTGCTCGGACTCTGAGAGCTCCTAGGCGTATGGCCGGCACGACCGTAGTAGTGAGGTTGGACGTCCTCCTACAGCACCCATAGACCAACTAATTTTGTCAATAAAAATATGAAATGTATCTAGTGTTTTTTCTTTTATATATATATCGTATAACTCTTCTAATATATATTATCTAATTGTCTGTAATATGTACGTATAACTGTTTGTAATATAAATATATGTATAACTGTTGTCATATAAATACTGTAATATAAACAACAACACAACACACTACCAGGACAACAGGACGCAAGCTGATCGTCACCCCGGCTAAAATATATTGCTATATAAAAAGTCACGCTCCCTGCAGCCGCTCCACCGCCTGAAATCGATTCGGAGTATTTTACTATATAAAAGTCACGCGCCTGCAGACTATATAAAAGTCACGCGCCTGCAGAAATGCTAACCGTTTTGGACATTGTATACTACTAACATGTTCATGTAAAGCAGGACCGTGTCAAAAACATCAGAAAGACTCTCTGGATAACAAAAGAAATATTATCAGCAATGGGAGAGCCAATGTGAGCAACCCTGAGCCCATATCAGAAAGGAATCAGCAACTGGTACAGACAGACACCTTCACATACCTAGGATGCATAGTAACACCAGACGGCGAGGCAGGCAAAGACATCAACATCAGAATGAATAAGTCAAGAACAGCCTTTTTTAGCCTAAACAACATCTGGAAGTCCTCTCAATACAGCACAAGCACAAAATTAAGATTATATCAGAGCTGTGTGCTTTCTGTGCTTCTCTATGGTGCAGAATGCTGGAGAGTTACAGAGAAGGAAATGTCGAAATTGTCCTCTTTTCACACAACATGCCTAAGGAAAATTCACCGAATCTTTTGGCCGAATACCATCACCAAACAAGATCTGCTTACTCGGAGCAAGCAAGAGGACATGCACACCATCATAGCCGGCAGACGCTGGAGCTGGGTTGGCCATGTCCTCAGAAGAGACCCCGATGCCATCACAAGAACAGCTATGCTTTGGACCCCTGAAGGAAAACGAAAGAGAGGCCGACCAAAAACAACCTGGTGGAGTACTGTGGAGGCTGAGATGCAAAGAATGAACCAGAGTTGGGGCACTGTACGAAGGATGGCCACCGACCGAGCAAAGTGGAATCAATTTGTTGTTGCCCTACAAGACGCCACTAGGCGTGATGGTCACTGACTGCTTTGACGGTCGGCGGCTAAGGATCAAAGAAGAAGAAAGAAGAATGAGAGAGCGGGACGAGGCTCATAAGCTCAAAAATTTCAGCAGATATCGGATACTTAGAAACAAAGTACAGTACCTTATTTGTCAGGAAAAGAAACTACATTTCAGAAAGATGATTCAAGACAAAGCAAACAGCAAAGAAGTCTGGGCAGCCATTAGAACACAAACACACAAATCAAAGTCACTAAACTCTTTATAAAAAAGCTGCTCACTCACGGCAACTCATTTTAGTAACCACTTCAAAACAGAAATTATCCATCTCAAGTCGACACTAAAGCCTATGGACTGCGATATTAGTAAATTAACAAATTTCTGCAGCAATGAACACACCACAACAGATCTAAGAGATATTCCTTTTCTAACAGTACACGAAGTACTCAAATATATTGGCATTAAAATACAACTCATCTGGACTTGATGGTATCAGCAATAAGATTCTAGGTTACGCACCGATCACTCTGACCTAGGGGTCTTTTATATTTGGACATGCGCCCTAATATAACCGACTAGGTTGAACGGGACGCGCCTCGCCAAAACGAGGCAAAAGTTTTACATTATAATCATTTGCGACTCTTTAACCTATGTATCTTCTTCTTTGATCCTTAGCCGCCGACCGTCAAAGCAGTCAGTGGCCATCATGCCTAGTGGCGTCTTGTAGGGCAACAACAAATTGATTCCACTTTGCTCGGTCGGTGGCCATCCTTCGTACAGGGCCCCAACTCTGGTTCATTCTTTGCATCTCAGCCTTCACAGTCCTCCGCCAGGTTGTTTTTGGTCGGCCTCTCTTTCGTTTTCCTTCAGGGGTCCAAAGCATAGCTGTTCTTGTGATGGCATCGGGATTTCTTCTGAGGACATGGCCAACCCAGCTCCAGCGTCTGCCAGCAATGATGGTGTGCATGTCCTCTTGCTTGCTACGAGTAAGCAGATCTTGGTTAGTGATGGTATTCGGCCAAAAGATTCTGTGAATTTTCCTTAGGAATGTTGTGTGAAAAGAGGACAATTTTGACATTTCCTTCTCTGTAACTCTCCAGCATTTCGCACCATAGAGAAGCACAGAAAGCACACAGCTCTGATATAATCTTAATTTTGTGCTTGTGCTGTATTGGGAGGACTTCCAGATGTTGTTTAGGCTAAAAAAGGCTGTTCTTGCCTTATTTATTCTGATGTTGATGTCTTTGCCTGCCCTGCGTCTGGTGTTACTATGCATCCTAGGTATGTGAAGGTGTCTGTCTGTACCAGTTGCTGATTCCTTACTGATATGGGCTCAGGGTTGCTCACATTGAGCGTCATCACCTCTGACTTCTTTAAATTGATGTTCAAGCCCACCTGCTGCCTAAACTTATTAAGTCTATCCGTTTTGTCCTGGATGTGTTGATGTGAATGTGCTAGTAGTGCAATGTCATCTGCATATTCCAGATCTTTCAATGTAGAAAATGTAGTCCATCTTATTCCTCTTGCACTGCCCTCTGTTGTCTGGCGCATCACCCAATCTATGACTGTTAAAAATTGAGTGGTTAATAAGGGGCATCCCTGTCGTACTCCTGTCTTCATCTCAAAGGTTAGGTTGCTCTGCCCAACACTACACGTATAGTTGGCATAGAGGCTTTTTATGATTGACACTATGCAGCTTGGAATTCCATAAGCCCTCAGTATTTTCCATAAACTGTCTCTATGTATGCTGTCAAAAGCCTTTTCAAAATCAATGAAATTAATGTACAGCTGTCTTTGCCATTCTGAGCACTGCTCTATAATGTTCCTGAGAGTGAATATATGATCTACACATCTTCTGTTCTTTCTAAATTCTGCTTGTTCTTTCCTCAATTTGTGGTCTACTGCTTTTGAAATTCTCTGTATAATTATCCTGCCTAGTATTTTGCTGGGAACTGAGAGAAGAGTGATTCATCTCCAACTATTGCAGTGTGCAAGATCTCCCTTCTTGTGCAATTTGACAATTATTCCTTTGTTCCACTCTGATGGTGTTGTCCCCGTTTTCCAGATTTGTGCAAATAGTGATTCTAATAGTTCTGCTGCTAGCTCAGGGTCTGTCTTAAATAGCTCTGCATTTAAGTTATCATGGCCAGGAGCTTTTCCGTTCTTTAACCCTTTGATTGCTGTGATGATTTCTTCTTTTCGTGGAATGTCTGTATTTACATCTAGATCGTTCTCAGCCTCAGGAACATTCAATTGTGTCTCTGGTGGTTCCTTGTTCAGAGTTTCTCTGAAGTGCTCTGTCCGTCTTGTTTCCTGTCCCTCTTCTGTCGTGATGAGATTTCCTTGCTTATCTCTTACTAATGTAATATTGTTCGCACCTCGTTTTCTGCTGATGAATAATAATTTACTGTGCAACTGCTAACTCTCATGTACCCTATAATACCTCGCTTATATGAACAGATACCTATCTTCTTATAAGGTCTGTCGTAATGATAGTAAATATTGATATCACTTCTCGAATTTACACATATATATGCATGTAAGTATATAACACCTCACCTCTCACTGTATACACATCATCCACCCTTACGTCTTATTGTATAAATATAGTCTTACTTTACCCCTTGGCTACTGTCTCCTTACTCTGAAAATTTGGGTTTCCGATCTCTGTGATACACTCAAAGACCCTTACAATAGTCGACAGTTGTACAACAACAGCTGATGATACTTCCTAGTGCTATGACACCACTATACCACATTGACAATAAATCAGCTTATACTCCAAAGTATGTCACTGGCACCCACACTGGTGCTATACTCAGATAATACTTTTAATTATTACTAATCTGTCTTATATAAATTTTTCTATTGGCAAAATGAGCACTACACAGATGAAAAGACAAGAAATAAACACTACGAAAACAAAAATCACAGTCACGAGAATAAGATCATAGACAAAGTAGAGAAGAGGTAGATTAATATATACAATGCGTGACTGCGCACAAACGAAAACAAGGGATCCATGTAAACGTATTTGCAAGATAGAAAGATGGGACAAGAGAACACACCACTTAAACACAACAAAAGAATTACTGAATGTGCAAGACAATGTCAATACAAACTGCACCAATACACCTAACACCAACAGGGCTTGGAATGTTAAGTAGGGCAGTTGCAGGAAAACCGTCTGCCTTACTCCACCACTAAACATACACAGCCACTCCCTAGAAAGAAATCAGTCTAATTCAATCTTTTCCCACAAGTAGGACCAGAATGAACTAAACTCGCCACCCGTCCACCCTTGAACACACAAATATACTATTCAACACAGTAGACTACAAAAAACTACATACAACGATGAAGTACTGAGAACTATCTCCCTCACTAACCACTATCCACTCACTCCAGTCAAAAGAAACTGCCTAACATGTAACCAATAATAACAGAAATAATACCAATGCCCCAAGTAATAGGAAATAGAGTGGAAGATCCCACCTAACTAACTAATCCCATATAAACATCCAGACTAATTTCTAGAAAGAAAGTAGGGAAAAAGAACAGAACAAAAAGAAAGAAAACAACAACAAATAATTAAGCAAGTTTCAAGAAGCAGATGAAGAAATAGAACTAACCTACTCTAAAAGATCAGATTAATAGACAGAAAAGAAAATTTAGAATTTAGAGAAAAAACAAGAAACAACAATATAGCATATGGTACAAAAATTACAAACAAAAACTTAACTGACGCTTCAGCGATGCTTGACCCCGTAACTTCTCAGCACTGGTGATGAAAATGAAAACGGAAAAACGTAATTCCTACTTGAAACATCCAAATGCAAAATATAAGTCCAGAAAATCAGACTTCTCCATAAGTCTGTGTGCCAGCAAATACAATATTGTCCTTCGGCACGGTACTGCAACAACTAACCAGGCGACTACACTGTTCTACACAATGCTTTCACCGCACTGTCCACCGAAAAATAGCAGGATCATAAATCCGCAAGTCTATGTGCCAGCCAATATCGTTACTGTCTTTCGGCACTATGATACGTAAAATATCCTAATCAGGATCACTTCACTTCAGGATTTCAGCAGTCTTTAGCACAGAGTACTCCAGGACCACTGAGATCAGCAGGCTTCACTCTTCAGCACAGTAACTTTGCCGGGTCACGACAGAGGCGTTGGTAGGCTTCCACTGGACAGGCACATCAGAGAGGTATGACAGCGACAGAAATTGGCAAAATCTCCGGAAGGTAATGTTCCCAGGTAGGAAGAGCAGTACGTGTACTGGCACTGCTCACGTAGGTTACAAAACAACGATGTTAAGAACAAATCTACTCTGGGTGCCTAAATGTAGACCATTATCCAGATATGAGGAGTTGCATACCCCCCTAGGATACCCACAGCGCAGGTTGGCTGCAGTGCTCAAACATAGTCTCTTTCTACAGCACGGGATGGCTGCAGTGCAGGAACATACGTAGGTAGGTTGTAGCAGGAACTCCCCAGGAATTCGGCTGAATGGCTACTACTTGTGACGGGATCAGGACAACTTGCCTACAACAAAACACCATAACACACCTGTAGGCCTAGGTAAACTTAAAAGTTTACAAAAGTACTCCACAACAACTCCTAACACCTCTAAGGTAACACTCAAAGTCACAATGTATCAACCAGGATAGTGCAACAACCGAAGTCGTCTCCCCGCCCTGTTGAACACGTAACTTTACTCCGCAGGGAGCCCCGAATGTTACAAAGAATTCGTGAAGACTACCTTGTAATATGTCTACTGAAAGCCGGACACCAGCTGCACTTTATTTTATACCTTTTGACAGACCTTCTAACGAAACTAGCCAGCCTACACCAAAATTAACTTTAAAACACAACCACAACCACAAACAATGTCAAAATATTATCTGAACTGACAATAACAATCTTACACTGTGACCTGAAAAAAAACTAGGTTACGTATCGCGACGCGTCACACTTGACCGCCTACAGTTCACTACTGCTGACTGACAAACATACATACCCGAAGCTGGCACCCGAAAATAACTCACTATCGTGACTTAGAAAACCTGAAGGCGTCAACACACTGTGACTGAAACCTTCTAACATACTGTGTGCATCTTAAAGGCCTATCTAGAAAAAAACATAGGCACTACGGCCTTTCATAAAGAATAGGACGGACCACCCAGTAGTCAGCTGGGAATTAAATACTATAAAATACAGGCCCCACGGCCTATAGGCTCACCAAAACATCGGACGTAGCCCTTAGATGTCAACTCCTCTATTTCTGCTGTGGATTTAACATTGACGGTAATTTAATACTTGGCTCATTATCTAAGGATACGACCACAACATGAAACGGTTGACACAGGAAAATAACACTTTCTACAGGAATTCCCTTTTAATCAAGCACTACACACAGTATAGCCACACACGGCTGAAAACAATATGGAATACATAAGATACTGTCCGAGAAACTTCTCGAAGTAATATATCAAAATACTCCTAACAACTGACAGTATAACAGAATACAAACTTAGTGCTGAACAATCGCGCACTATGGCGAACTGGAAACTACATAATGGAAAAACCAATCCACTGGCAAATTATACTCGATGGCCTGACAATAATATCACTGGATACTAAACCACTTCCGAATTATAATTATGTCCACTATACTAAATCATAATGAATTGTATTCCACATTCCATGAAAAGGGAATCACAAAAATGTCCGTCACTCTCGGACAGAGGCCCAGCGTCAACTGCCTCTTTCGCGCCTTTCTTTTTTCCCTTCCGGTGTCACCCTGACTAACCAGTTTTTCAAAAATTGTCAGCGTTGCCAAAACTTGCTGATAACGATGTCACCAATTTATTTTTCTGCCACCAGAAAATATGCCGTGACAGTTACACAGATTTACAGAACCTTATCATAATTAATACTTTTTTTTTCATACGCCCGCTAATACTCGAGGCGAAATCTCAGGTCATTTTTAATGTCTAACCTGACATTGATTTTTACGTGAGTATCCTATTTTCTTGTACAGAGACAAGTGTCCCTCGCCATTCAGGCAGATACTCGCCGTTTTCGGAGGTACCCGTTAGAGCTGGGTCGGCTCAGGAGCCGCCAGTCCCTTGTCGACGACACTCCTTCAAATGTTCTCGCCAGGTCTCGAGTTAATCCAGTCCAAATCCCGGTCGACGAAAAATCCTCAAATGCCGTCGCCCGGGTTTGATCCTGAATCACCCGGTCGCCAGAGCGGTGTTGTAATTAATACTAAACAATACAAAATTATCTTTGAAACCTACATATGATGTTAAGTAATTATTTAAGAACATAACTAAATAACTAAATTAGGGTGGCATATAATCTGCACTCATGATGTATTTGAAAAGTCTGTGATTGAATGAATATGGACTAAGCGTGTTTTTTTAGGTCGTGTGGAAGATTATTCCATAGATGAGCAGCAGAAAAAGCTAAACTTTTCTTGAATAATTCGAGCCTAGGCTTGGGCATGTGTAATGTATTTAAGCGTTGACTGTGTCTTCCGCTGTATTTTAAAATAGGCCACAAATACTTTGGAGCATTCTGTGATAAGATTTTGTGAATAAATTTGGCTATGTTGAAGACAAAGCGCTTTCTTAGTAGTAATATGTTAAGATATTGTAGTAGTCTTTTTCTCTCTCTGGTTGTGACTTTGTGGTTGATGAGTGTATGACTACTAGGTGTGTGCTGACACGCGAAGATGAATGTCTTAGATGGCTATCAGGCAACAGTAATAATAATAAGGCACGTCAACCAATACCAATGTCAAGTGAAGTACGCGAGAACTCATAGTTGGATTGAACTTCAATGGACAACAGTTTATTTTACAGTCACGTAGACACGACACGATAATATGCATTGGGTATACATATCACAACATGGATCAATCATTCTTGGAATTGAGCATATAAATAGGTGATCCTAATAATGGACGACATCTTTAAACATTCATATTCAAACATGTAGCATAGCTTCTTTTATAAAATATTCTTCTCAACGGTTGACCCTTCAAGGGCTGTCAAACATTTCATGATCAAAGGGTAGACAATAAATTGCAGGAACAATACTCTTTTAAATTTGGCCTCATGGACCATCAAAGTCCGTAACATCGGCATATCCTTGTTGAGACTTTATAGTAGACAATACATAACCAATCTGACGAATTCAATTTTGACTGACCTTCCAATTTCCTCCGTAAATCCAACGGACGGCAAAAATATAAAATATATATAATCTTTAAGATTCTTCAGTGCAATTAGCTCTGGCACGTAATCGACCGCATGAGGCTAGATCCGACGATATTAAAGGGAATCCATTTTCAAGCCGTCTAAAAAAAAAAAAAAATAATGGGGCAATGACCACCCGTTTGACACTTGACTAGATTCTTCCTTCAAAACAAGTTATACGTAGATTATTTTCACAAATTATACTAATGACTTACTTTTGGATTCATATGGCTATAGCTTCCATACGGAAGGCCATGTAACAAGGAATCCATAGTAGTTGACCCAAAGAAAAGGGTTACAATCACAAATTAATCTCTCAAAGGATTCTAGCAAATCAGAGGCACATCTCCAATCACACCTGCAAGTCTGGAAGGAAGAGCTGGAAAAGAGAGGGATGGTCATAAGTAGCTCTAAAACAAAATCCATGGTGATATCACGAGAAGAAAGAAGACATCAGATTAAGCTGGGAGAACAGGTCCTGGAGCAGGTCGACTACTTTAAATATCTCGGAGCTATTATAGACCGAAAGGGAGGCATCAAAGAAGAGTTGGCCACTCGAAAAGCAGCAGCTGGGAGAACTTTTCAGGCCATAAATCGAGGATTCCTCAGCAAGAGAGAGGTTGGCAAGAAAACGAAGATGGCTGTAAACCGCTCCACCTATGTCCCAGTCTTGACATATGGATGCGAGTCATGGGCAATGACTACAACCCATAAAAGCCAGATCCAAACCTCAGAAATGAGGTATCTGAGGAAGGTGGTTGAAGTAACATGAAGAGACATGGTCCGCAACCAGACGATACGTCAAGGCCTAAAATTCCACCCCCTGCAGACCCAAGTAGAACAGTCCCAACTAAGATGGTTTGGCCATGTCTGCAGAATGGGAGAAGATCGGTTACCACGACAAGCATGGGAAACAAAGAGCCAGGGATCCAGACCCCCAGGACGACCCAGAGTCCGCTGGGCGGACAACATTAGACAATATTTGAAGGACCGAGGACTAGAATCGAACCAGGCCAGGAGGAAGACAGCCGATAGGATAATCTGACGTTCTCTCTTCCAAACCTCTTCACCTCACGGTAGAAGGGGAACGACTAAGTAAGTAAGTAGGATCCTAGCCTTCCTCTGGCTTCGAGGTTCATACGTCACTCTCTTGTTTAGCAACAAGGCGCAAACCAATACCACGCACCAAATATGTGCGCTTTAGTGCGCGATGAATTTAACTACTATTATCTTCTTAATATCTTAGTTGATGCGTACTCTTCTTAACAGCAGCCAGACTATGTCCACTTTGCTATTGTTAAGGCATTCAAAAAAGGACGCAACAGATATGTATATGGGTCTACACACTGTGTGAGGTTTTTGTCTGAAACTAGGCGCACTGCACGTTTTTGTAATTAATAGAATCTTTTAGTGTTGGACATGGAGCAGCCATCCCAAATTGTGGAACAATAGTCTAATGTATTTGTATTTGGGACGTATAGAACATTTTTCGAGTCTCCTCATCTAGGAAATGTTTGATTTTAGCTAACTGGTAAACTTTCTGTGCCGTTTGTTTGGTTAGTGATTGTACATGCGAATTCCAACTTAAATGTTGGTCAATTATGAGTCCTAGTGTTTTATTTTCAATTACATTTTCAATTAAAGAGGTTCCAATGTAGAGCTGAAGTGTTGTTTTCAGTGAGTTTTGTAATTTTTGTCTAGTTGATATTATCATACATTTTGTTTTAATGATATTTATTTGCGGACAGCAAACCATAAGTCAGAAGAGTTCAGGACCACCACTGGTGTAAGACAAGGTGATATCCTATCACCTTACCTCTTCATACTCCTTATGGACTGTTGTGATCAGTTTGCTGAATCTATAATATGTTAAAATGTACCTATTTAATTGTGGAGACTTTAATGTAACAGTTTCCTGTTCTAAGGGAAGGTACTCATATTTTTCTGGGATAGTATTTGACAGTAGGAATTGTTCCACTTGTCTGTTAACCCAGCGTCTAATGTTAGAATCGATGTTCACCTATCTGAGTTTAACTCGAAGGTCGAGGGTCATGAGACATGCGCAAAAGAATCTGGCGCAATTTAAGACATCCTGTGTCAGGAGTCGAGCTGTAGATTTTTAACGGGTCAAGATGGTTTTGGGGAAGGTCTCCTGTATGTGTTCGACCAAGATGGTTTAATAGTGTTCCCCAATGTTATATTCTGATTACGCCTTGGAGGCGAGTGATTAGTGATGTGTATTCTAAAGGGACATTAAGGTAATTTACCGTTTAAACAGATTCATTGTTTTTGCTGGAATATGTTTGACTTTTTTGTAGCCAGCTATGTTTTCCCCCTGGGCGGGAAAGAGCTTATTCATGAATACTGGTAATGGAGCTCACGAAGTATTCTAATATTATATGCACTGGGCTGGTGCATGCCCGAAGAACTTTATAAGTGCTATTCCGCTATCTGCGGTCATGCCATTCAACCAGGTCGAGCTCAATCCTGTTTGTTATAGAGATATCACGGAGACCATCATATCAAGAAAAGCCCGCCATGTTGCGTGGCCTGCTGTAGACCCATAGAGATATATCTGACTTACTGATGTCAGGAAGGAGTTGTGTAAACTCACATATTTACTGTATTAAGCTGTAGCTGACGGAGGTGGAATTGTGTGAAGTCAGCTTTATTATGTACTTGCACAGCTGTCTGAGGAACTATGTTTATTCATGCTATGTCCTGGATTGTATGACTATTTATGTTGAAGTCGGAGTACCTGTCGTTGTTGTGTAATAAAGTCTATCAAACGTCAGAGGTGTTACAAAGAACTCTGTGAATTACTATATGTAATTTCTACTTACATTCGATAACAACTAAGCGCTGTGTAGTTTGTTGACACATCGGCTACCCCAGCTAGTCAAGACGAAACTAGGTCAGAAGGTCAAGTTACTGTACCTTTGTTGACGCTGTATTCAGGAGGTCAAGTGCCGTTATCATAACAGTTGCTGTCATTTGAGAAGCAAGTTCAGCTGTTATATTAAGAAGGTCAAGTGCCGTGTTATCACCTTCATCATCATCATTTTGGAAGCAAGTTCTTGTGTGTTTTCAGCGTTGGATCATCTATTCTATGATGTATTCTATGATGTTTTCTGGACAAGTTACGTAGATGTGGTCGATTAGTGTGGATGATGCTTGCTTTACTCTTGTAGGCTGGTTAACTATTTGTTTTAAATTGTACGATAATATTATATTTTCCATGTTAGATTTGAATTGTGTATTGCGATATTGAATTCACCAAGAAGAACAACCTCCTTGACAGTTGCAAATACGTTGTCCATCATGATGGTGAAATCTTCGTACCAGATAGGTCCTGCACTAGGATTTCGATAAAGATATCCCACCAGAAATGGGCCCTGATTCGGTAGCTTTATTTCCAACCATACACATTCTATCTCTGCTGTCTCTAAGTCGTTTCTGCGGCGAAAATTGAGGGAAGTGGAAATATAAACTGTTATATCTGTCTCTTGTTTTTTGCTTGCGTCGCGCCGAATAGTTTTAAAACCATTTAACGCAATGTCATCGTCTGTAATTCTGTCATTTAGACGACTTTCTGAAAGTCCAAAAATGTGAAAATTCTTGTTTAGAATGTGTGTAAGTTCGGGGAGTTTACCTAGAAGATGGTAAATATTCAGATGACCAAGTCGTAGACCATCCTTGTGAAGCCACTGTACATAATTATCAGCCATGTTTGTATAGTATAAAAGAAATATATATATATATATATATATATATATATATATATATATATATATATATATATATATATCTATATATATGTATATATATATATATATATATATATATATATATATATATATATATATATATATATATATATAAAATGCCAAGTTAAAAAAGCAGTTATGCACACAAAAAAGCGCAAAGTATTTTACGAACTAATACTTCACCAAGGAAGTGAAATTCAAGGAAAGAAAAATTGCAGGAAAAACAATATTAAAATAATTAAAACAATTTCAACTGAGTAAATTGTCTGGAGTATATAAAAATTGTCACAAAACAATCAAGCATACAACATATCACACCAGAACTGCTCAACGCAACAAATGGAAGTTAAACGAGAGATGGAAGAAATTAAAATTGTCACACGTCAGACAAGTATACAGCACTACACACCTTAACACCGTTACTTCTGACAAATTAAAGCTACGTGTGATAAAAAGAAAATGAAATTGTAACAAAATAAGCAATCAAAGAAAAATTCGTCAATAACTGATATCTCTGCCTGGCATATAATAGGGATGATGTTGGGCAGACATCATTAATGCTTGTCTAAGTGACGCAGGACTGAATTGCATCAGATGACAAGTTCAGGGTTCCACTGAGGACGATGATAAGGAATAGGAGAGGAAGCATGGTGATCTCTGATTTCTTCCGCCCTTGTTTTAGCGTTGGTAGGACTATTCTGAGCCTGGGACATTGGAATACTGTTGGTAGAGGTATCTGAGTGGGACTGCCTTGTGACTAATGGAGAAAACATGGTATCGTAAGATTCTGCTTCCTGATTGAAAGGGGCGTTGTGATAGCTGGAAGGCTGTCTTCTTGCAATAGGTGTGCTTCTTTGTGGGGCAGGTAGGGTGTGTGATGTATTGTGATGATAGGTTGATGCCACAGTAAATTTTTTAGGATTCTCTATGTGGGTTGAACTGTCTTGTTGCATCCTTTTTGGATATTTTATGTTTTTGGCCAGGATGCTGCTTCCCAGTTTGGATGTGTGAATTTGATCTCTGTAAAGTCGTTTCTTAGGTACTTCTGAATTAGATGTAAAGAATGGGGTATTGTTAATGAAGCCAAGGCCGTTTTGTTTACAATAGTTCTGTAGTTTTGTGTTGTAAGTGTCCGCTATGCGACGTTGAAACCCGAAGCATGGTGGTATGATTGATGAAATAAAGATGGAGGCTTTGGGAAATTTTTGTTTAACTGTAGTCACCAATCCTGAGGGGTTAGGCTCTGCTCATTCATGATATCATGAATTCCTACGTATAGTGTTGTTTTTGTTATGTTGTGATTAATATCGAACTTATTAATTATGTCCAGTAGTCGTTTAATACCAGCTCCCGGTTCTGTCATAACTGAAACGATGTCTTAGAGGAATATCGAGAACACGATGCGTTCTGACTGCGAAAGAATCGCGTCAAGTCGTAAAGAATCGTAGTACTGAAAAAGATTATGATGGTGAACTACTGGTGGACGGAGTGTATGTGGGAGGATAGTAGTCAAGTGGTTGAATAATTCTAGAAGATCAGTGGGAGGTAAAAGGGAGGGAGGTAAGCGACTTAACTTGAGCATGTCTTTGTGCGACTCTAATATAGTTAGCGATTGTGTAATGTGTGTGTATAGTGTGTTTGCTTTTGTCACAAAGTTATTCAAGAATAAATAAGAGTTCAAAAACTGTTCTAAAGCATAAGTCCAATATTTAAAATTTTCAAAAGCAAAAGTAGTGTAATTGGTACAATGGTTGACTACGTCTCTAAGATCAGCGAGTACTCTTCTGTTAGACTTAATTGCTTATTGGGTGTTATTAAATATGTTAATACTTTTACTGAGAACATGTGTTATCACTTTCTGGTTAGTGGATAATGTATTAATGGACTTAGTTAGATCTTCATAGTCGGTATCAGTAGCTGTACTGAATAGATACTCCAAAGCATTCTCAATAAAAAGAATTACTGCTCTCTTTTTTTTTTTTTTTTTTTTTTTTTTTTTTTTTTTTTTTTTTTTTTTTATATGGATGCCTAAGTTAGTAAAACTAAAGTTGATTTTCCGTGAGTGCTCTTCCAATCATAAAGATTTCATACCTAACACTCGCAAAAAAGGTTTGAATAACTAGAGAACTGAGATAATTAAAGTTCTGTTTAACCTGGGTAACATAGTGTTCAAGAGCTGCGAATGTTTGCGAAAGTTCTTCAATTTCTTGTCAACCCCAGCGGGAGGCAAGATGGGACAGCAAACGAGGTAAAGGCAAAATCAAATCCCCCAGCCAGAGGGGGAGGCATGAGCACACTCTGCCTTAAGAAACAGGTGCTGAAGTCAGATGTACCAGGCCAGGAGGCGCACCAGCAACCATGGTACCATGCAACCCGCTTTGGTTTAATATGTCTACACAACAGATGTCAAAAAATTATCGTTATGGTGCTCGCCCTGTGAAGTCCCTCCAGGCAGGAGCAGTGCCGGATTCTGAGCCTCGACAGAATCCACCCTCAGCTACTGGAGGTCTCCTTAGTCCGCCAAATGGAGCCAGGAGGCGGAAGGAGAAAGTAACTGGCCAACCAGATAAGACGACGGCCCCTCTGAATGTCATGCATTGGAATGCAGAGGGAGTCAACAACAAAAAGACTGAACTAGAGAATACCCTATTTCGGAAAGAAATTAGCATATGCTGCATACAAGAAACTCACCTACAGGAAGGAAAAACATTTTAAGATACGGGGCTATCAATGCTTCAGAGTTGACAGAAAAGATCGGAAGAAGGGTGGCATACTAACACTGATAAGGAATAACCTCAACGCTATAGAATCCAAGACATATAAAGAAGGTGCAGAATACCAAGTAATCCATCTAAAACATAACACTCTGGAACTGGATCTCCTAAACTTCTACTGCCCCAATGACATACCACTGAACATGACTAGCATAGATGTCCCCATTGGCAACTTCATAGCGGTGGGAGACTTCAACAGCCATTCCCAAAGCTGGGGATACAACCAGCTAGATAGAAGGGGCGAAGAGATAGAAAACTGGCAAGACGACAATAACCTAACCCTTCTAAACAACCCTAATGATCCTCCAACCTTTTACTCCAGAAGATGGCATAGCACCTCTACTCCAGACCTGGCATTCTGCACACCTGATTTGGCTGGGATAGTGGAAAGGGAAATAGGAGAACAACTCGGTGGAAGTGATCATCGTCCTGTATTCATCAAAATTAATAGAACAATTAATACAAGTCCAAGTCAGCCAAGATGGAATTATAAAAAAGCAAATTGGTCCATTTATCAACACAGAGCAAATCTGCTTACAAAAGATATTAAGGTACTAGACAGAGACATTAACAGAGTCATCTGGGATTTTAATAATGGAGTACTCAAGGCAGCAAAGGAGACAATACCGAGAGGAGCGAGGAAGAACTATGTACCATATTGGTCCAACACACTACAAAACCTACATGAAGATATGAATGAAGCAAGGCACACTGCAGAGGTACAACCATCCCAACAGAACCATATCATGCTACAAAAGGCAAAAGCAAAATTCATTAAAGGAAAGCTAGAAGCCCAGAGGAGAAGCTGGAGGGAAAAAACATATAAACTAAACCTTGAAAAGGAAGGGAGAAAGTTGTGGAAACTCACTAAACAATTGAATGACGATAACAATTCTCAACGACAAACCATTACACTAGACGATGCAGGGAAACTATATACCGGCAAACAAGCAGCAGACATATTTGCGGAATCCTACAGAAATGAAAGTAACATCTCCGTCAATTTACGCAGACAACGAGACATTCGTCAAGAAATAATCCACACTAGAACTAATGGAAACAGTCCGGACGTTATGTCCAAACCTTTCAATATGGACGAGTTAAAAACAGCCGTGTGGAAACTTAAAGACAGGAAATCACCAGGCCCGGATGGTATAACCAACGAAATGCTAAAACACCTAGGATATACAGCAATGAGCAAACTGTTGCAAATATACAACTACAGTTGGATGACAGGCAGTGTGCCACAGATATGGAGAGAGGCGCTCATGTGTCCCATCATAAAGAAAGGAAAAGACAACAGGAAGGCCACCAGCTACAGACCAATAAGCCTAACAAGCTGTGTATGTAAGACAATGGAGAGGATGATCAACAGAAGATTGAAATGGTACTTGGAATCCGAGAAAATTTTAGTGCCAGAACAAGCAGGGTTTAGAGAGTGCAGCAGCACAGAAGACCAAATCACATACCTGTCACAGATCGTTGAAGATGCCTTCCAAGAAAAGAGAAAAGTCTTTACCCTATGGATAGATCTCCAAAAAGCTTTTGACAAAGTATGGAAAGACGGGTTAATAGTAAAACTGCAAAGGAACGGAATCAAGGGTAATATGAGAAAATGGATCCAGTCGTTCCTACACAATCGGAAAGCAAGAGTCACTATGGAAGGTCACAACAGCAAGAAAATCCTCCTAAAACATGGAGTTCCTCAAGGCTCAGTATTGTCTCCCACCCTGTTCCTTGTATTCATCAATGACCTCATCCACGATCTGCCACAAGGTGTGAGAGCTGCCCTATACGCTGACGACTTGGTGGTGTGGTGTGTAGAAGAACATCTAACTATCGCTAATAAGCGAATACAAAGGGCAGCAGACAACATAGCAGCATGGGCAGAGAAATGGATGGTGCAGATCAACGCTGAAAAATCATCAACAACACTTTTCACGCTCTCCAACAAAGACAAAGCAGGAGAGATACGACTTGGAAATATACATGTCCAAACAGATGAGGAACCGGTGTACTTGGGCATTACATTAGATAAGAGAATGACATGGAGGCACCACATCGAGAGAACAGAGGCTAAAGCGAGAAGAAAACTTTCCATACTGAGGAAAATAGCTGGATCAAGTTGGGGAGCTAACGAAACAACACTAAAGAAAGTGTATACAGGTGCAATAAGACCTATATTAGAGTACGGATCAGCAGCATGGTCTACAGCAGCCAAATCACACCTACAAGCCTTAGATAAAGTACAAAATCAAGCGCTTAGGTTGATCACGGGTGCCATGAAGACCACACCAATAAATGAAATGGAAAAAATCACAGGCATTCCACCTTTATTATACAGACGAGACACTAAGACCCATATCCAAGCAGAAAAGTACAAGAACATGCCCGCACATCCAATGAAAACTAGATTTGGAGATTTAGCCAGTGGGAGGTTGAAGAGAAGCAGTTTTGTGCATCGGTCCAAAAAACTATTTAGAACATACAAGGATGAACTACCAGACATCACTAAGGAAATAACTCCCACACTCCTCCCAACCCCATGGGAACAACATCAAAATTTCAGTATTAAGACCTCCATAACTACCACCTGCCCCATGGGAGAGCTAAATACTCTCCAAAGGAAAATAGCAGCATGTGACATGATTGAAGAACTATACCCCAGAGAAGCATGGATCCAAGTATATACTGATGGATCTGCAACCAGAGCAGTGAAGAACGGAGGCGCAGGAGTTTATGTGGTCTATCCAGACAAAGAAAATGAATCCACCTGTTCACCTACTGGAATATTCTGTTCAAACTATGCTGCTGAAGTACAGGCCATAAGCATTGCTGCAGGAATAATAAATAACACAATAAGCCAATGTCAGCAGGTTGTATTCCTTACCGATGCAATGTCAGTTCTGCAAGCCCTCAACAGTGATAAACTGCCAGAATTAAACAAAGTCCTATGCGAAGTAAATATCAAAAGAAGGGTAGTGCTACAGTGGATACCATCACACTGTGGCATACCAGGAAATGAGAGAGCAGATATGTTAGCAAAAGAGGGAGCAACACAGGAACAAAAAGAACAAACAATCACATTCCAGGAAAAGAAGACCCTTATCAAGGCCATCAGGAAAATTGATCAACAAAGAGACAACTATCAATATCTTGATCGAGCAAAACAGGTGATCCTGTTCCGTATAAGAACAGGACACAACAGACTGAACAGTCACTTATACAGACTGAGATTGGTCCCATCACCCCTATGTACGTGTGGACAGGCAGCACAGACAGCCGAACACATCCTGCAAGACTGCCACATGCTTAGTCAATTGCGAACTGAACATTGGCCCACAGAGACGCACATCCACACAAAGCTGTTTGGGAGTCTTGAAGAACTTTCAACCACAGCAACATACATACAGAAAACCGGACTTCTTGTGTAGACATTTCTAAACAACAGCGAACGAGAAGAAGAAGAAGATGCTGTAATGGTGTTATCTTGGGTCGGCCGCGGTTCAGACAAGCGTTGATTTACCACATTGGACGCCCACCTTGGCCAGGTGAACAATAAACAATCAGAGGTCAAACTACACCCACGTTTGGACTGACAGGGGAAAAGAGCGATCCTGTGAATGAGTGACCAGAGGGGCCATTAATGATTGGTTGGTATGAGCTGTACAAGAAACCCATATTGGACTGGCAGAAATATAATCTACTGCGTAGCTTGTTCTGGGAAGGAGTCCAGTTTTTTACCTTGTGAGGAAGAGATTAATCCCAAAAACGCCTAGCCTAATACACGTGTTTATTCAGAGTGGATGATAATTCAGTTCTGTGATTAATTGTGTTCTTAAAGGATTTTGCGAAGGGAAAAGAAGGTTAGTAGATCTTATACTTATTAATACATTTTCTTATTTTTGTTTATTTTAACCTCACAGCTAAAATGTGTGAAAGATAAAGTTTCAAATAATTCTTGGCATAACTGATTAATAAAATCAGAAGATTTTCCTAGAAGATGATAGGATGATAGGAGGTAATTAATAGTTCATATTTCACCTTTATCATCATCACAGTCTCCCATGCGCACACACTCTCATGCACAAGATATTTAACATCATTAGAATTGAACTCAGAGAGAGAGAGAGAGAGAGAGAGAGATGAATAATGAGCAATAGTTTAAATGCAAGTCAACCAGTGATGTTAAATGTGAAAAGTTACGAAGACTTTTGTGTGTCTTCAGTTCATCAGAAGTCTGAGTCTACACGCAACGTGTCTGACGTCTAACCAGAAATAAGTTATCAAAAACGGACATTTGGCTAGCAGAATTCGCCATAGGACATCTTTCATTCCTCAATTAAAAAGGGAATGTTGTCTCACCCACAAGTCATAAGGTGGACGCAGCATTTTTTCGTCACCATATACTGCTTGCTCACAAGTTCAATACATCGTTATCACAAGTTCAATACAGAGTCATCATAAATTCAAATCACTCAAAAGATCATTATTATCTGAAGTCAAGCAAAAGAGCTCAAAAGAGGAATCGCATATTTATACCACGTGCAACACACTCTTAAGCGCATTTTATGAAGCAGACTCGAAAGTATATGAATCACGACTACATACGCAAGATTAGGAGTCTACATATCATTAACATTTTGTGAAGATATCCAGTCTGACCAGTACCCTCGGGAGATTAGACAACAGACCTTTTGTTCATATGACAGCTATTAACTGTTGATCAACACTACAGAGATATACTCAAACAGTGAAGGAATATACATAGATATCTCGTCAGCGTTCTCCGTACGACAACAGTATTCATCAGAACGTCCTCAGCTTAGAGATACCCCACTCGACATAACGTATAACAACTTGGGACATTTTATGCATACATGTGAATCCTCATATCTTGGAGAAGCATTTAGAGACACATGGACTGTGTAGAGTACTCACCATTTTGGTAACACGTATCATATCACATCAATCACATCATCATTTCACTTTACACCAGTTCATTCTTAATTAACTATTACTTAATTAACTGTAATTTTATTATCTCATCTGTGTGTTTTGTGTGAATCGTCTTTCACCATCATCACGTTCTAACCATTACTAACCCTATATGTGTGGATATTTCATTAATAAACCCAACGATCGGTTGATCATTATCAAGAGTTTGTTAATGTATCACTCGTGCTGTCGGTGTTACATATTCACCTATAGGAACCTTTCTCTACTCAGATGAGGTTGGGGGCTTTTTCTTTACGGGATCTAAGGGCAGAAGCTAAGGTCGTGGGGAAACAGAACTCTTTCCATAATTAATTAGAAAACACTGTCTAGTGGAAAGCATTCGCATTCCTGTCTTCTTGTCCCTATCTCGAATAGGTCTTTATTCTTTCTTAACGAGCCAATTTCTAAAGACCTTATATCTAATATCTCATAGACTATTCCTGGCAAAAACTACTGTTGTAGTTGCCCCAGTACTCACCACACGACATCTACGAAGAATCTGAAATAATTCTATAACATTCAAACACAGTGGCATCATGCCATAATAATTTGTTAGTATCTCTGGGTGTTACATACGTCGTAACTGTACCTATCATCAGTATCATCAGCAGGGTCTTGACTGAGGCTGACATCTTTCTGAAAAATAAAATTTCCTACCCAAAAACAGGATACTTTAGATCAGGGGTCGGCAAACTACGGTACGCGTGCCAAGCGTGGCACGTGGATTGATCTTCAATGGCACGCTGAGTGAATCAAAATACTGTACAGTATATGATCTCATTTTTTTAAATTTGAATTTTTAATTAAATAGAAGCATATAATTCTTTTAAAGCTATACCTGTTTTTACAACCTTCAAAACGAAAGTTTTTAGACATCGGAGGTAAGAATGTGCTATCTGATGCAAACTAAAGGCCTGACCATACTATACTGCAAGTAAGTCTTCGTTTTTACGGACCGTTTCCGAGAACAAACATTCTTCAACGAATTTCAAGGGGAGTGGTTATACTTTGCGGCACCCGCTTGTCAGGCGTCTACCTGCTACCGTAGTTTGCAGGATGAGATTCTTGAAAAGAATCCCAAGCGAATTTTGACGGGCAAGCGGAGATGTAATATCATAATTACGCAATAGTGTCTGGCTAGCGCCTGGACGAGCGTATTTATTTCGTTTTCGCTCGCAGTTTTTGACTCCCAGTGTGAGTTTGGAGCAGCAATGACTGACCTCGACGAAGTTATATTTCCGTCCTATCCTTCCCCTCTCTCCCGACTACCACCACCTCTACAGTTCTCTCGGCTGTCGCATACTCATGCCCGTACAGTCCGTTGACCGCAGCACAAAAGTTGGTGTTGTTATTAAGTAATACGGTGCCGTTAAAATGACTCAAAAAAGACAAAAAACTTGATGTACGCTCGTTTCAAGACTTTTGGAAAAACGAATATGGATTCATACAACAAAAGGATCGTGCTGTTTGTGCTTTATGTTATGAAAGTGTCGTTTGCCGTACGTCAAGTGTACAAAGACACTATCAAATCAAACATCAGTCCATGTTTAAAAACTGAGGAGAAAAGAGAATCCATAAAAATGGCTGTTTCTGGCTACCAAAAAAAAACAAAGTAGTATTTTTAGTCAAGTAATTGGAACCAAAAATAAAGCTACCGAATGTAGTTACAAAATTGCACAGTGTGTGGCTTCGAAGGGCAAACCTTTCACAGATGGAGAATACATCAAGGAAACTTTTTTGAGCAGTGCTGAAATTTTGTTTAGTGATTTACCAAATAAAGAAATAATAATGTCTCGGATTCGAGAAATACCGGCTTCTGCGAGATCAATCGAGAGGCGCATAACTGATATGGCTGAAAATGTAACGATAAAACAAACAACAGGGTTACAACAAGCTGTTGTATTTAGTGTCGCTCTTGACGAAAGTGTCGATGTGAATGACTATAGTTGCGCGATATTGTGACAACGACCATATTTATGAAGAACTGTGCTGCTTGATACCTTTTGATGGTACAGCCAAGGGAGAGGACATTATGACTGCATTTGTAAGCTATTTCGAAAATCAGAACGTTAACATAAATAAAATACTCTGTGTTACTACTGATGCCGCCCCTGCATTTGTTGGAAAGAACAAAGGATTTGTTAAACTTCTTGAGGATCGTATTGGACGTCAAGTATTGAGCTTCCATTGCAATATACACCAGGAGAGTATGTGTGCGAAGATTTCGTCACTATCTTTGAACTCTGTAATGGAAACTGTTGTCAAGATAGTTAACTTCATAGTTTCTCGCTCTTCATTGACCCACAGGCAATTCAAGTCTCTTCTACAAGAAATGGAGAGCGCATGTGCGGACCTCCCGCTGTACAGCAATGTTCGTTGGCTTAGTCGAGGTAATGTTTTGAACAGATTTGTATCATGTCTAGAAGCAATTAAGGGGTTTCTTGATGAAAAAGAACATTTCCCGGAACTGAATGACGAGGACTGGCTGTGCAAGCTGATGTTTCTGGCTGACATAACTACAAATCTGAATGAATTAAACTTGCGTTTATAAGGGCAGGGTCAAACAGTACTTTGATCTTTTTGAGCACTGGAAAGGATTTGCGTCAAAATTAGACATATTTTGCAGAGATATTACCACTAACACATACAAGTACTTTCCAAACGTAAAGGGTCATTCAAATCGATTTACTGTCAACAGAGATGAGCTTCAGAAGTACGTTGAAGCGCTCAAAGGAGAGTTTGCTAAACGAGGTCAAGACTTAAAATTCACGGGCCCATGTTTTCTTATCTCATCAAGCCCGACTTAATTGATCATACTAACATCCCATTTGACCTATTTCTTTTTGAGTGGATGGATGTTGACAATTCTGAAATGCAACACTTCGAATTCAAGGCATCAGAGTTATGGACGATAACATTTGTAGAATTGCGAAAAACTCTGGAAGGAAGCTGCTTGGAAAAGTCAGCTGCCATCCTCAACTGCTGGACATCCCTGCCTGAAGCGTTCACCTGTTTGAAGAAAGTTGCATTTGCTCTACTTTCGGCTTTTGGGTCAACTTAAACATTTTCTCACACATGACAGCTGTTTTAAGTCCACAGAGAAGTCGCCTAACACCTGTTCATTTAGAAGCCTGTGTGAAGCTGAAATTGACAAAATACACACATGATATTGAACAATTAACCAAGGAGAAGCAAGGACACGGGTCCCATTAATTGATTAATGACTCAGATCAATAACAATCAATGATTTCTCATATTAAAATTTTAATAACGTGTTTTATGTTTAGTTTATTTAACTGTTTTGTTCTTCAAACTGTTGGACTTTCTGTCTTAACAAAATATACATATGGCAATTTTATTATAAAGTTTCAAACTAATGTGTTCAGAACTTAAATTTTGCAAAACATAATATTTGTATTGATATTTGTTCCTATTTATATTAAAATACTGAATAATCTACAAAGAATAGAATAGTTATTTAATGTATCGGAAACATGTTAATACAAGATCATTTTTAAATTGTTTCAATAATTGTTGTTTATAAAAATGTGGTGGACTTAGGTTGGCACGCTGAGTGACTTTGCAACATTACTTCGGCACGACACTACTAAAAGTTTGCCGACCCCTGCTTTAGATGATGGCGGGGAATGAGGGAGAGTACTACATAGAGGGAGTACTCGTCGGGTACTATAGCTGGGGGAGTACCTTTTTGTTATTAGAGAAGATTGATTCTCCAATAAAACAATAATCGTTGAACTGGACGTTTACGATGTTGACATGAGGAACTTGGCTTTGTCCATCAAGGTAACTTCTTTCCTCGTTAATCGTTGATCACAAGAGGATGGCGTATTTTGCACTGTCGAGTGGGTGGTGGTTCCAGTTGTCGAGGGTAAGGATGAAGTAGTTTTGAAATGGTGCACCTCATGCTGCGTCTTGTGGTTCTGTTTGCGTTTTCTATGCAATTTCATACATATGTGCTCTTGAGGTGACCTCACAAACTTTGCTAACGGTGGGGAGTCATCTGTTGAGCCAGAATATGGGCGCTTCGTTGCCATGCAAAATTCAGTGTTGTCTGGACTGATCATACTTTCGTGGTCACTCTCGGGATCTTCCGTATCAAGGTCAGATTCCTGTCTCAATGGAGGTGATGGAAGAATAATATCATCTTCCTTAAGTGTGCATGTAGTGCTCTCTGCGTTTCTTCATTAGACGGTGTTGTGTGTCGAGTATCATTATCTTCAGTATACTTGTTGTTTGAGTTGTTCTACTTTGAATCACCTGCAGGGGCGTCTCATCTTCACTGTCCCACTGTTCATCAGAGTGGTAGTTGCTTGTTGAAGGTTGTTCATTTCTATAGTATGGTTGTTGTACAATAGGCTGGCAGGAATCTATCCTGGTGTCAGGGTGTCCTGGAGTAACTTGCTCGGCCTGTAACCTGGTATTTCGATATTCTAGTCTTTCGCGTAACTCTGCGAATGGAATATCGTCTTCTTTGTCGGATGTGCTTCTATATTGTCTCATTCTATTGACGGCGTCACAAAATTGGTCGTTTTCAGAGGTGTGCCGTTCTGCTTCTGAAAAAGCGTTGTCTGTGCTTTCTTTGCAATACCTATCGTTGCTCTTTGATTATCTCCGGCAATATGTATTGTTGCTCTCTGATTCTCTCCGGCAATATCTATTGTTGCTCTCTGATTCTCTCCGGCAATATCTATTGTTGCTCTCTGATTAACTCCGGCAATATGAAATGTTGCTCCTTGTTCTCCCCGGCGATATCTATTGTTGCTCATATATATGTGCCTGGTACTTGAATTGGTTTTTATTGGCGGGCTCTGGTATCTCCAGTTAGGTGTCTGCCATCGTCTGTACGGTACAAAGTTAATGTTCTGGGGTTGATTGCAAGTGACCATATTCACGCATCGTTTGATTTCATGTTGACGTCTATTCATGGAAATAGACTTTCGTGACTGTCGAATTATAAACTGATCTTCCATGTCTGCATAATTCAGCTGATAATCCTCGTTGCTGGCGGGGTTCTCATAGCTGCTGTTTTTCCTGGACTTGTAGCATTGTCCTCTAGGGAATCGAATAGTTGTACTTGTTCTCATCTGTTGTTGGTATCCTCCAGGCAGTTGAGAATACTGTTGGTCACCAAAGAATGCGGGGCGGTGTGAGGTGTGGTATGGGAGCTGACAAGGAATAGGGGACTGATGGGTATCAGAGTGTGACATGATCTGATAATTCTTCCTGTGTCTTTCATTGTATATATGTTGGGGTATACAGTTGCTTGGATCATCTATTTCCGCTGTCAAGTTAGATTGAATGTTGTATCCATGACTGTTCCATGGCCTATGTCTATTACTTCCTTCCTTTGTTATGACATTTTGCTGGCAAGATCTTTTTATCTTCCTTCACCCTTTTACCGGTTCTACATTCATTTTCCAACCATTTTCGGTTGCTAACTGACACTTCTGTTGCTTCGCAATGTTGATGTTATTTATTTGCAGTGTCATTCCTTTCCTTATTTGACCAACAAAATTTCTTACTGCTATCCGATGGTGTCTTCTATTTAGACTACTCCATTCTGCTCCTGTTTTAACAGTGTCTCTTTCCCATTTTCTTTGGTATGGTTGACAATCACATTGCTGTTGTAACGGTAATTGTTGTAGTGTATACAACACTTGTTGTTGCTGCTGTTGTTGCTGCTGCTGCTGTTGCTGCTGCTGTTGTTGCTGCTGTTGTTCTTGACTTGGATCCATTATAGTGATTATTGCTGTCACTACAGAAAAGGGCTGGTCCCTGCGCCAGAATGACTAAGATATGTGCCCGTGTCAGTTAAATGCGCAAGTAGTTATATTGATTATTTTTTTCAATCAGAGCTCATCCTTTATATGTTGTTGTTCAAGTGCTACAAGCCTTCCACCTGATATGGAGATACTTGACTTTTGCTCATTTTTCTTTCCAGGTTGGTTCTTACCCTTTTAGGTTTAGCGATAAGCAAAACGGTCCCAACATGACAAGGTATATCCAAAAGAAATACTGTAAAGTTCCAAAAAGGCATTTGACAGTGTAGACAGAGAATCACTTTGGAAATTGATGAGGCATTATGGAGTTCCCCTGAAGATCATTAATTTAATAAAGAAAACATGAAGACATGACATGCAGAGTTCTTCACGAAGGACAGCTTACAGAACCGTTTGGAATAAGAACAGGAGTGCGACAGGGATGACTTTTGTCTCCATTTCTTTTCTTACTAGCAATAGCCTGGGTTATGAGATCATAACAACACACAACAGAAATGGAATCCAGTGGACTCTGACTAAGCAGTTGGATGATCTGGATTTTGCTGATGACTTGGCCCTTCTGTCCCATAACCGTAATCAGATGCAGGACAAATTGAAAACACTCGATGAGAGGTCACAGCAATTGGGTCTAAAAATACACAGGGAAAAGACAAAAATAATGAGAATAAATGCAGGTAATGATAACAGGGCTGATCTTGAAGAAACGTCAATACAAGATGTAGAATCGTACACATATCCTGGCAGTAATATTGACAAAGTTCGAGGGACAGACAGCGATATCAAAATAAGAATACAAAAGGCAAGAGGAGCTTTCATTGCATTGGGAAATATATGGAGATCAAGAGAAATCGGATCCAACACGAAAATGAGAATCTTCCACTCAAATGTCAAGTCAGTCCTATTGCATGGCTCTGAGACATGGAGAACAACAAAGACAACAACCAAAAAGCTACAGACTTTCATAAATGGGTGCTTGCGTAGAATAGAGGTTCATAGTGATCTCTGAGGAATATTTTGTTAGTTCATAGTGATCTCTGAGGAATATTTTGTTAGTTCATAGTGATCTCTGAGGAATATTTTGTTAGTTCATAGTGATCTCTGAGGAATATTTTGTTAGTTCATAGTGATCTCTGAGGAATATTTTGTTAGTTCATAGTGGTCTCTGAGGAATATATTGTTAGTTCATAGTGATCTCTGAGGAATATTTTGTAAGTTCATAGTGATCTCTTAGGAATATCTTGTTAGTTCATAGTGATCTCTGAGGAATATTTTGTTAGTTCATAGTGATCTCTGAGGAATATTTTGTTAGTTCATAGTGATCTCTGAGGAATATTTTGTTAGTTCATAGTGATCTCTGAGGAATATTTTGTTAGTTCATAGTGATCTCTGAGGAATATTTTGTTAGTTCATAGTGATCTCTGAGGAATATTTTGTTAGTTCATAGTGATCTCTGAGGAATATTTTGTTAGTTTATAGTGATCTCTGAGGAATATTTTGTTAGTTCATAGTGATCTCTGAGGAATATTTTGTTAGTTCATAGTGATCTCTGAGGAATATTTTGTTAGTTCATAGTGATCTCTGAGGAATATTTTGTTAGTTCATAGTGATCTCTGAGGAATATTTTGTTAGTGCATAGTGATCTCTGAGGAATATTTTGTTAGTTCATTGTGATCTCTGAGGAGTTTTTTGTTAGTTCGTAGTGATCTCTGAGGTATATTTATTTAGTTTATAGTGATCTCTGAGGAATATTTTGTTAGTTCATCGTGATCTCTGAGGTATATTTTGTTAGTTCATAGTGATCTCTGAGGAATATTTTGTTAGTTCATAGTGATCTCTGAGGGAAATTTTGTTAGTTCATAGTGATGTCTGGGGAATGTTTTGTTAGTTCATAGTGATCTCTGGGGAATATTTTGTTAGTTCATAGTGATCTCTGAGGAATATTTTGTTAGTTCATAGTGATCTCTGAGGAATATTTTGTTAGTTCATAGTGATCTCTGAGGAATATTTTGTTAGTTCATAGTGATCTATGAGGAATATTTTGTTAGTTCATAGTGATCTCTGAGGAATATTTTGTTAGTTCATAGTGATCTCTGAGGAATATTTTGTTAGTTCATAGTGATCTCTGAGGAATATTTTGTTAGTTCATAGTGATCTCTGAGGAATATTTTGTTAGTTCATAGTGATCTCTGAGGAATATTTTGTTAGTTCATAGTGATCTCTGAGGAATATTTTGTTAGTTCATAGTGATCTCTGAGGAATATTTTGTTAGTTCATAGTGATCTCTGAGGAATATTTTGTTAGTTCATAGTGATCTCTGAGGAATATTTTGTTAGTTCATAGTGATCTCTGAGGAATATTTTGTTAGTTCATAGTGATCTTTGAGGAATATTTTGTTAGTTCATAGTGATCTCTGGGGCATATTTTGTTAGTTCATAGTGATCTCTGAGGAATATTTTGTTAGTTCATAGTGATCTCTGAGGAATATTTTGTTAGTTCATAGTGATCTCTGAGAAATATTTTGTTAGTTCATAGTGATCTCTGAGGAATATTTTGTTAGTTCATAGTGATCTCTGAGGAATATTTTGTTAGTTCATAGTGATCTCTGAGGAATATTTTGTTAGTTCATTGTGATCTCTGAGGAATATTTTGTTAGTTCATAGTGATCTCTAAGGAATATTTTGTTAGTTCATAGTGATCTCTGAGGAATATTTTGTTAGTTCATAGTGATCTCTGAGGAATATTTTGTTAGTTCATAGTGATCTCTGAGGAATATTTTGTTAGTTCATAGTGATCTCTGAGGAATATTTTGTTAGTTCATAGTGATCTCTGAGGAATATTTTGTTAGTTCATAGTGATCTCTGAGGAATATTTTGTTAGTTCATTGTGATCTCTGAGGAATATTTTGTTAGTTCATAGTGATCTCTGGGGAATATTTTGTTAGTTCATAGTGATCTCTGAGAAATATTTTGTTAGTTCATAGCGATCTCTGAGATATATTTTGTTAGTTCATAGTGATCTCTGAGGAATATTTTGTTAGTTCGTAGTGATCTCTGAGGAATATTCTGTTAGTTCATAGTGATCTCTGAGAAATATTTTGGTAGTTCATAGTGATCTCTGAGAAATATTTTGTTAGTTCATAGTGATCTCTGGAAGATATTTTGTTAGTTTCATAGTGATCTCAGGTCATAAAAGATATTTTGAGTCATAGTGATCTGAGGAAGATTTTGTTAGTTCATAGTGATCTCTGAGGAATATTTTGTTAGCATTCGTAGTGATCATCTGAGGAATATTTTGTTAGTTCATAGTGATCTCATATGAGGAATACTTTGTTAGTTCATAGTGATCTCTGAAGAAGAATTTTGTTAGTTTATAGTGATCTCTGAGTAAATATTTTGTTAGTTCATAGTGATCTCTGAGGTGAATCATTTGTTAGTTCATAGTGATCTCTGAGGAATATTTTGTTAGTTCATAGTGATCTCTGAGGAATATTTTGTTAGGTCTATAGTGATCAGTAAAGAACATTTTATGTTTAAAGTTAGTTTGAGGTGTATTTGTGGTGCTATGATCTCTGAAGAATATTTTGTTAGTTCATAGTGATCTCTGAGGAATGTCATTTTGTTAGTTCATAGTGATCTCTGAGTAAATATTTTGTTAGTTCATAGTGATCTCTGAGGAATATTTTTTAGTGTTCTATGACTCAGTAAAGAATATTTTGTTAGTTAAAGTGATCTCTGAGGAATATGTTGTTAGTTCATAGTGATCTCAGAGGAATATTTTGTTAGTTCATAGTGATCTTTGAGGAATATTTTGTTAGTTCATACTGATCTCTTTGGAATATTTTGTTAGATCATAGTGATCTCTGAGGAATATTTTGTTAGTTCATAGTGATCTCTGAGGAATATTTTGTTAGTTCATAGTGATCTCTGAGGAATATTTTGTTAGTTCATAGTGATCTCTGAGGAATATTTTGTTAGTTTCATTTTGTGATCTCTGAGGAATATTTTGTTAGGGGTTCATGTGATCTACTGAGGAATATTTTGTTGTTTAATAGTGATGTCTGGATGAGGTAAAATATTTTGAGGTGTCATATTTTGTTAGTTCTATGACAACTCAGAATATTTTGTAAAGAACATATGTTTAAAGAAAATTTTGAGTTCGCCGTGTCTGTGGCCCTATACTCAGTAAAGAACATATGTTTAAAGAAATGTTTGAGGTGTCATTTGTGATGCTCTGAGTAAATATTTTGTATGTTTCACAGTGATCTTCTGAGGAATATTTTGTTAGCTTTCATAGTGAAGAAGTATGTTTAAAGAAATTTTGAGGTGTCATTTGTAGATCATAGTGACTCTATGAAGGAAATATTTTGAATGAACGATGATTTAGTTAGCTAGCAAGCCATCTATGAAGACGACTGCTACTTCAGGCATGTCGTAAAAGACCATAATATGAGATTGTCCATGAGGTAAGAGACCAGGAAGAATAGGCTGACTGTTTTATGAAGCATGTCGTAAAAGGCCACTGATTTGAGATTTTGCACGAAGCTGACAACTGTTTCATGTAAAATACATTGCTACAGAAACCATCACTAGAAGAATGAAGGTTTCTTGTTTGAGGCGCCAGTTGTGATCCTATACTCAGTAAAGAACATATGTTTAAAGAAATGTTTGAGGTGTCATTTGTGGTGCTATACTCAGTAAAGAACGTATGTTTAAAGAAATGTTTGAGGTGTCATTTGTGGTGCTATACTCAGTAAAGAACGTATGTTTAAAGAAATGTTTGAGGTGTCATTTGTGGTGCTATACTCAGTAAAGAACATATGTTTAAAGAAATGAAGAACATTGAGCTGTAGATGTGACTGTAATCACTAGGACAGGTAAGTTGTCTGCAGATCAGACACTGCGCCGTCCAAACAGCCAACCGGCTCATTGTAGTAAAATATACGTATATAATGAAGTCTGTGTAAAAAATCACACACGTTACGGAAACAGCAATAAATGGAAATACTTTGATGCGGGACGGACATCCGGAGTCTCAGGCTCGTATGACTGACAGTGGTGAAAGCCGAAAGGAAGCCACTGGCATGAAAACGGATGCCCAGACCGCAAAACACGAAACCAGAATTGGTTTTTGGAATGTCAGAACTATGAACGAGGCAGGAAAGCTGAGACAGATTACAGCAGAGATGAGGAACTACAAACTACATATCCTGGGAATAAGCGAGAGCAAAGGAACAGGGATGGGGAGAAGAAAAACAGCTACAGGGGGAAACAGTACTTTATTCTGGAAGAGAGGACGGTCAGCACAACGAAGGTGTAGCCATTATCCTTAAGAAAGGAATGGAAAGGTCTCTACTGGAATGGAAACCCATTAACAACAGACTAATAAGAGCAAGACTGAGAGGGAGATTCACCAACACCACAATTATACAATGTTATGCACCAACAAATGACAGCGACGAAGAGATCAAGGACGAGTTCTATCAACAGGTACAAAAGGAAATGGAAACTGTACCCAGGTACGATCTTATTATAGTAATGGGAGACCTAAATGCGAAAGTTGGAACACACAATAATTATAACGAAAGAGTAATGGGGAAATGCGGCAGTGGAACAGTAAATGAGAATGGGGACAAATTAATAAGCTTCTGCAGTATTAACAACCTGGTCATCGGAGGAACACTTTTTCAACACAAAGAAGTGCACAAGTTAACATGGGAATCACCAAACGGACGAGACAAAAACCAGATAGATCACATAATGATCAATGGCAGATGGAGACATGCACTACAAGACGTGAAAGTAAGAAGAGGCGCAGATGTGGGAAGTGATCATCACCTAGTAGTAGCAAGACTGAAGGTGAAACTCAGAGCTGCTGGACCAGTTGCAGTCAAACAGAAAAGATACAACATCACGAAACTTAAGGACCCCCTCACCAGAAAAGCGTTTGTGGTCGACGTAAAGAGACGATATCTGATTACCAAAAGCCAGGAAAGAACAGAGACCGACGATGTGGACCAGAAATTCAACACCATCTCAACAATATATAAAGAAAGCAGCAAGTCATGCTTGGGATTCCAGGAAAGAAAGAGCCAAGACTGGATAACACCAGAAACGCTAAACACCATAGCGAAGAGAAAGGAAATGAAAAGGAAGAAAACAGAAGCTAAGTCTCCCAGGTTAAAGGCAATATATAGTGAACAGTACAGTCAGCTGGACAAGGAAGTAAAACGTCAAACCCGTGCTAACAAAAGGACATTTCTGGATGACCTTGCAAGACAGGCAGAAGAGGCAGCACTGAGAAATGAACAAAGCACAGTTTTATAAAATAACTAAAGCTATCAGTGGAAAACGAGGTGCAAACAACATAACGTTAGTAAGAGACAAGCAAGGAAATCTCATCACCACAGCACAGGGGCAGGAAACAAGGTGGGCAGAGCACTTCAGAGAAACACTGAATAAGGAACCACCAGAGACTCAGCTGAATGTTCCTGAGGCTGAAAGTGACTTAGACGTAAATACAGACATTCCACGAAAAGAAGAAATTATCACAGCTATCAAAGGGCTAAAAAATGGAAAAGCGCCTGGTCACGACAATCTGAATGCTGAGCTGTTCAAGACAGACCCTGAACTAGCAGCAGAACTATTAGAACCACTATTTGCACAAGTCTGGGAAACTGAGACAACACCAACAGAGTGGAGTAAAGGAACAATTGTCAAATTGCCCAAGAAGGGCGACCTTGCAGACTGCAACAACTGGAGAGGAATTACCCTCCTCTCAGTTCCCAGCAAAATACTAGGCAGGATAATCATCCAGAGAATTTCAAAAGCAGTTGACCATAAACTGAGGAAAGAACAAGCGGGCTTCAGAAAGAACAGAAGATGTGCAGATCATATATTTGCCCTCAGGAACATTATAGAGCAGTGCTCAGAATGGCAGAGACAGCTGTGCATTAACTTTGTTGATTTTGAAAAGGCTTTCGACAGCATACACAGGGACAGCCTATGGAAAATTCTGAGGGCTTATGGAATTCCCAGCCGCATTGTTTCCATTATAAAAAGCCTCTATTCTAACTTTACGTGCAGTGTTGGATCGAGTAATGTAACTTTCGAAGTGAAAACAGGAGTACGACAGGGTGCCCCTTATCAACAACATTATTTTTGACAGTCATAGATTGGGTGATGCGCCAGACAACAGAGGGCAGTCCAAGAGGAATTAGATGGACAACGTTTTCTACACTGGAAGATTTGGAATATGCAGATGACATTGCACTGCTCGCGCATTCACACCAACACATTCAAGACAAAACTGATAGACTGAATAAGTATGGCCAGCAGGTTGGCCTGAACATCAATCTGAAGAAGACAGAGGTCATGACACTAAATGTGGGCAATCCTGAGCCAATAACAGTAAGGAACCAGAAGTTAGAACAGACAGACACATTTACTTACCTTACCTAGGAAGCATAGTAACACCTGACGGCGGAACAAGCAAGGACATTAACAACAGAATGAATAAAGCGAGAACAGCCTTTGCTATTCTCAACAACATTTGGAAGTCTTCCCAGTACAGCACAAACACCAAATTAAGACTGTATGAGAGCTGCGTACTTTCTGTGCTTCTCTATGGTGCGGAATGTTGGAGAGTAACAGAGAAGGAAATGTCGAAACTATCCTCCTTCCACACAATCTGCCTAAGGAAAATTCTCCGAATCTTTTGGCCAAACACCATCAGCAACCAAGAACTACTTATTCGGAGTAACCAGGAGGACATGCACACCATCATAGCTGGCAGACGCTGGAGTTGGGTTGGCCATGTCCTCAGAAGGGACCCTGATACCATCGCAAGAACAGCTATGCTATGGACCCCCGAGGGAAAGCGAAAGAGAGGCCGACCAAAAACAACTTGGCGGAGAACTGTGGAAGCTGAGATGCAAAGAATGAACCACAGTTGGGGCACTGTACGAAGGATGGCCGCCGACCGAGCAAAGTGGAATCAATTTGTTGCTGCCCTACAAGACGCCACCAGGCGTGATGGCCGCTGACTGCTTTGACGGTTGGCGGTTATGGATCAAAGAAGAAGAAGAAATGAAGCTCTCTACTTTACATAAATGGTTGAGAAATATGAACGTCTTGGACATATTTTTAAAAGAGGCCAATTTCATGAGCTTACAAGGCACCAT
>JAMPIV010017946.1:200000-222543 GCA_024509875.1 Oreohelix idahoensis
GTTGCGGCTGTCCCATTCACATAGGAAGCAACAAAATTTAGTATACCCAGTCTGCATGCCCGTGAGAATTGCAATGACCTTTAGGTCTCCACAAATCCGCCATTGGTAAAAAATTGTACTTTAAAAAAAAAGTATATCCATAAAAAAATAAGTTTCTTTCAAAAAAAAAAAAAGTAGGTGAAATAAAAAAAAAAAAAAAAAATAAAAAAAAAAATGCAATAACACGGCTTTTAGACTAGTCTTGGAAAAAAAAAATCGAAAAAAAAAAAAAAAAAAAAAAAAAATGTGCTCATGACCGAAAAAAAAAAACCATTAAATTTAAATCTTTGCAATAGCAAATGTCAAAATCCAAAAAAAAAAAAAAAAAAAAAAAAAAAAAAAAAAAAAAAAAAAACTGTGTCTATGACGAAATTTAAAAATCGGAGTATTGGGCGCTAAAAAAAAATTCTTTAAAAAAAAAAAAATAAAAAACAAGAGAAAAGAAGAAAAAAAAAAAACAAAAAACTAAAAAAAAAAAAATGGTTCAAACAAAAAAAAAACCAAAAAAATTGTTCTGGTGGAACTGGGAAAAAAAAACGTGATTGGAAAAAAAAAAAACTGGTTTCAAAAAAAAAAAAAAAAAAAAAAAAAACCATTAACAAAAAAAAAAAAAAAAAAAAAAAAAAAACCATAACAAACAAAAAAAAAAAAAAAAATAAAAAAAAAAAAAAAAAAAAAAACAAAAAAAAAAAAAAAAAAACCCCCAAAAAAACCTGCCAAAAAAAAAAAAAAAAAAAAAAAAAAACTGCATTTGGCTTCCAAAAAAAATTTGCAAAAAAAAAAACTAAAAAAAAAAAAAAAAAAAAGTTCATATTGCTTTCTTTAAAACCCCAAAAAAAAAAAAAAAAAAAAAAAAAAAAAAATCAATAAACTAAAAACAAAAAAAAAACAAAAAAGCCGAAAAAAACAAAAAAACAAAAAGCCAATTTCGCTCAGAATTATTTAAAAAAAACAGTAAAAAAAAAAAAAAAAAAAAGCAAAACATATGTCAAAAAAAAGCAAAAAAAAAAAAAAAAATTATTTTGCATTTTAAAAAAAAAAAAAAAAAAAAAAAAAAAAAAAAAAATGAAAAAAACCCCAAAAAACGGTTTCCCAAAAAAATAAAAAAACAAAAAAAAAAAAAAAACCAAAAAAAAAAAAAAAATGTTCAAGAAAAAAAAAAAAAAAAAAAAAAAAAAAAAAAAAAAAAAAAATGGCCAAAAAAAAAAAAACCCCCCCCAAAAAAAAAAAAAAAAAAAAATAAAAAAAAAAAAAAAATTATAAAAAAAAATGTGTAAAAAACAAAAAACAAACAAAAAAAAAAAAAAAAAAAAAAAAAACATAAAAAAAACAAAAAAAAAAAATAAAAAAAAAAAAACACACAACAAAAAAAAAAAAAAAAATACAATACATTTAATAATTAAAACATAATGTGTTAAAACAAAAATAAAACGCAAAAAACACATATACAAGGGGAAAAAACATAAGTCTTGGGCCTGACCAAAAAATAAAAACATGTCACAGAGAAAAAAAAAAATTTTGTATAGTGTTTAATTATTTTTTTCAATAAAACCACCGTCTGAATTGACACAAAAAAAAAAAATCTCTGCTTGACCTTGAAAAGACCTTGGGAGTAAACACCCTATTTTTTCAAAAAAAAACCAGTCATCACATGCCAGTAAAACCTCTTCATCGCTGTCAAAAATTTCCTTTTAGCTGTTTTTTTAAGAAAAAAAAAAAAAAAAGTTTGATGGAAAAAAAAAGCAAAAAGAATATGGTGGGTGTGGGAGAATTTCAATATTCAAATCGTTGGCAGCTAGCTGCACAAGCCGTGCTTTGTGAGAGGGCGCGTTGTCTTGAAGCAAAGGAAGATTTTGAGTGCGCGTTATCCCTCGTTTCCTGGTCACAACCTTTCTTAACAAAAAAAAAAAGATCTGCATAAAAACTGTCCATTAACTGTGTTGCCACGAGGCAGAAAATCTTTCAAAAGGACAAAAAAAAAAAAAAAAAAAAACAGTCAGCATCACTTTTCCTGCAGATTTCTGCGCTCTCGGCTTGACAGGTGTTGGGGAGCCCGGGGGGGTTTTCCATTGCATGCTGGCAATTTTGGATTCGTGGGTCATAATGGTGTACCCAAGTCTCATCTACTGTCACCATGGTCTCCAAAAAATTTTTTGACTGACACTTTTTGAGCAACTGTTGACAGCAAAAAAACCCTCGTTTGCTACTGTTCACGTGTCAACAGTCGTCCAAAAACCCAGCGTGCACACACTTTTCTCATGTTCAGTCAGTTGTGTAAAATTCTATAAACTGTTCTTTCATTTAGTTTTACTCTACTAGCTATCTCCACAATTGTCATTTTTCGATCCTGGTCAATGATTTTCTTCACTCTTGTTGCATTTTCATCGTTGAATTGAGGCTGGTCTACCAAAAAAAGCAGATCAAAACATTTGAGCGGCCGCACTTAAACTGTTGACACCAATTTTTTTTACCGAAAAAAATGAAAACAAGAATCAAAAAAACACTGGTTCCATCTCCCTGTGTATTTCTGTAGGTGTTTTTCCCTAAAACATCAGAAATTTTATCACAGCCTGGCCTCCAAATTTCCATTGTTTTGTCAAAAAAAAAAAAAAAAAAAAAAGCAGATCCGGTCAATAAAACAACATTGCGCCGTGCAAAAAAAAAAAAAAAACCCATTGAAGAAAAAAACGCGTAAAAAATAAAAAAAAAAAAAATAAAAAAAAAAAAAAATGTGCCAAAAAAAAAAAAAAAAAAAGAAAAAAGAAAAAAAAAAAAAAAAAAAATGTCAACAAAAAAAAAAAAAAAAAAAAAAAAAAAAAAAAAAAAAAAAAAAATAAAAAAAAAAAAAAAACACAAACACACATAAATATACAGAGTCAGAGGTTAACCAAAAAAAAAAAAAAAAAAAACACACACACACAGAAGATAACTAGGTACAGAACTGAAAAAAGATGAGGAATACGTGGAAAGACCTTGCGCGATGCGGCACCTGACAGGAAGACTTGGCATGTGTTTGTTGAAGGCCTATGCTCCTTGGGGAACTAACGGGTATTGAATTGAATGAATAATTATTAGAATGCTATCATAAAATATTTCTGTATGTTTTAAAGTCAATACATGTAATTATCTTACAAACAAATTAATTATATATGTTTATTAATTTTGTAACGTTGTGATTATAATTATTTACAATCTTTACCACCGGAGGAAGGAACATCATTTGTGCTATTCGTATTTAGCACGCATACCTCTTCCTTGTAAACTCCGATACCAAGTACACAATAAACGAAAAGTTACAATAGGCAGTCGGTCGCGCTAAAGGTGAGCATTACCCTCCAGTCTACTCAGCTGTAGATGGGCACATGCCTTTGTCTTTGAGTTAGGGAAGGAAAAGGCAACGAGGAAGGGACTGGTCGCCCCATCTCTCGATGCTGGACCTAATATAGTGAAGTCTCTAACACTTTACTTACCAAGGCAGTATCCCTGCTATGGGACCACCTTCACTCTTGAGTGTCCCATTGACAGTGGGTTAGAGCTCTTGTCTCTCGTGGCAAAGGTAGCGGGTTCGAAAACACCTTGCGTCACGCTCCAGTTGTAAATGGGTACTTAACTGTGATCGTGAGATGATCGTGAGAAAAGGAATGAAAAGGCAGCGAGGAAGGGAACTGGTCACACCTGACGATGCTGGACCTAGTATAGACAAGTCTCTAACACTTTCTCCCCTAGGCTGTATGAAAACTTACGTTATCTTTTTACATTTTAGTAGGAAATTAGGAACCTATTCTAGTCAAAACCAGGGTTGTGGAGTCAGCCAAACTATTTTCCGACTTCACGACTCCGAATCCTACAACCCTGGTCAAAACAGTTACGAGAAAAGAATTAACTCTTTGACTCCGCAATTATTTTTCACCCTGTGCTGTAATTTTCATTCGTGATAGTCTAAAAACCACGCTCAGAGCGTTGTTCCGGAGTCAAAGAGTTAAGGCTAACATCGTAAACTTGCAACATCTGCAGCACATTTAAAAAATTGAGAAGTGAGAACATTTTTATTAAAATAGACGATTGTTTGCACAATTTTGCCTTGATATCACGTGTCCCAAATTCACAATTTATGATTGGCATGGTTCTTCTTCGCGTGAGCGCGACATTAAACTGACCACGATCAAAGACTCCTTCTGGTAGGTATACACCTAAATGATCACATGGTTGTCCTTATGCTTTGTTGATAATCATGATAAAAGCTAAAACTGACGACGTCTTAAGATGACAGGAAAGCTGGCATCACTTGCCTTTAAATTGCTGCATAGAATGAAAAACACGTCTACCTTAATTACTGCCTGTGATGATTTTGTTTTAAACACAATTTAAGTCCATTGTTTTTATTTCTTTGAAAAGAATTTTAATGTTAGAAAAAAAACATCAAAAATGTAATGGGGGGCTCTTTAATTATGATACTAATTATTAAAACTTCTCCGTTATTACGTGAAGTATTACTGTGCGAAGACATCAGTGAAAACCGAATAAAAATAGATTATTGGCCTTTATGAAGGATGTTTCTAATAGGTTATATAAGGTAGCCTTCCTCAAAGCACAGCGCGATGAGCGCTGTTTCCTATTTTCCAGAAACGCTGTGCGATTATTTCAGGCGAATATTACCAGGGAAAACTCTTACAGGGACGATGATATTTTTGTCTGCTTGGCATTCTGCACAAAGAGGTTCTTCTATTCTAAAATATCACATTAAATAATTGTACCACAAGCACCAGAAAGCACCGCTGCTCAAAACACGTATGTCGCCCTGGGTTGGAATTTAATTAATGGCTTTTATAATTCAGTCCCAACACAGGCGTGAAATTCACATTCAAACATATCGAGCCATTTCATTACTTATATTTCAGGAACGATTTGCTTTCAGGTAACACGAAACTATTGATGTAAAATATGTGGGAATGATGTACGTAAATAAGTAAACATATTTCCTCCTTTTTTATTGTCTTCTGCTTTGCCCTTTACTTCTGCCGCTGAACGTCGTACAAGGCTATTCTTGAATGTTGTCAGCATGAGTGTGGCTGCTTTATGACGAAATATCCTCTTTTCATAATTGCAGCCGCTCATTCAAGTGACGAATATGGAAAAATCATTTCCAATATGGAAATAATAAAAAATTAGGTCCAACACAAAAATCTGCTAGAGTTTAATGGGCAGAATCGTCGCTGAACAAAGCGCGGGATTACATGATAACCGCCATGCATGAGAATGGAGGTAGAGACAGCTACTGTAGCCTTAAGGTTGCTGCCTGAAACTTCATTAGCAAGAGCAGTTGTTGTATCAGACTCATAATCTATGCTTCGGAAGGTTCAACGTGGATGGCTCCTGCATGAATGGAAAACCTCTATAGAAGCCTCGAATCTTCAGGAACTGGTGAAGATCTACTGTCATGGTCATGCAGGGGTACGCGGCAATAAAAGAGCTAACCACTGACATAAATGTTTATAAAGAAGTAGCGACAGACGATAAATTAGAGAAAGGAAAATGAAAGTTTCATTATGTACAGCAGCCATTATTTAGGAAAAGGTGCCCACCAAGTGAAGGTCGGCTACCCAGAGCTGGAGTGAATTGAATTGTTATGTAAAATAAAGCTTGATTTGGTCCAGCATCTGAATGTAACATCATCATCATCCTATGTGTTCGTCAGCACTTGTCACTGGAAGGCCTACTACTGGTACCTTAGCATCTTTCGTGCTAATAGTTATCAGTTAGATTAGGAAGAATAGTTTACGAGGTTTGTTGAAATAAAGACTCGAGTTACGCTAGTATCAGATTGTAACTGAAACTAGGTTAAATAGCGACTCAACGCTATTTTTTGGCAGGAGTTGCTCAGCAACCGATGGCGTAAATCGGAATAGGCGAGAGCGCGCTTTTTTTTTTAATGTAAAATTTTTGCCTTATTTTGGCGAGGCGCGTTCCCGTTCAACCTCATCGGTTATATTAGGGCACTAATGTCCAAATATAAACGACCCTTATGTCTAGACCCTCCATCGGGGAGCTGATTGGCAATGAATTAAGAAATGAATGAATAAATTTATCATATCAAGTAACAATTGGGACAACAATCTTTAAACTGCCGTCCTTATCTTCTCTTTCTTTTTTATTTGATATTATCCGTCGTGCTGTTGCATCAAAAAGTATTGTTTGCTTTGATAATTCTTCCTTGTATAGTATTTATATTTGTTAATTAATTTTTAATTTATCTCACGTGTTTACAATGTCCCTTCTCATTTTCTCATTGTTTTTCTGCATCTTTAAACTTTGTTTCCTGCGAGTGAAGGTGGCTGACCAAGGATAATCTCGACCCGTCCCGTGTGTCTAGTGTATTGGTCGTTTGTAAAACTGATGCAAAAACCATTTGTTTAGACGGTCTATTCTCAGTTTTACAGCAGCCCTCTTCATTATATAAGTACATTATGATCTAGCATCGGGCACAATGGGCTAATCACCTGTTTGCCATGTCACTTCGATTACATGTCCGCCCATGGGCCTTGTGCACTTGGGTCCCCTCTACACCTCGTTTCACGGGGTAGAAGAGGTTTCGATTATGAGATGAGATGATGATCTAGCACAGGGGTTCTCAACCGTTTCATGCTCGTGGCTTCCTTCTGAGCCGTATTTACCTCTGTGGCGGCACCCCTAATAGTCGCTGTTAGCTGGAAAGGACAGTTTACCATCCTACGCTTCTCCCCCCCCCCCCCCCCCCCCAGAAATATGGCATGGCCCACGTTGAAAACAACTGATCTAGCACGTACAGGGGCGTAAAATACAAACACTTGCCGGAAATGTCCTGGTTACAAAAACATTATTAGAAAAAAGGAGAGCACGAAAAGATAAATGTAGACAAGATGAAGGATACTCAAACAGGGTGGGGATATACTGCTGTTCGATAAAATTAAGAATACTGAAGGTGAGAGTAAGAGAGAGATATAGCTGATCATGAAGATGCTTGGGCCATCGAAATCCAAAATGGAGCCAATTCAACGTTTAATGTGAAATAAACATTTATGTATTAATGACACCAAAGTTGGCCTTAGTAATTGTGGGACCCCATTTACACCATTACGGTTGTAACGAGATGGATTTTTGGGGCGATCTCTTTCCGATCTCTCTTTCACTACGGCATTAGTCAGTTAAATTTTTGTACTGATTTTATTTGCGTGATTTTCCATGGTCGCACCCTTTTCTTTCTGTTTGCTATGTAGCAGAGAGTTGGTTTGTTCAAACATTTGACACTCCTTGTTAATGATAAGAACATCACATTTGCAAGGAGCGGCGGAGGTAATATTGAACGTCAGGCAAGTTGGTAATTCTTGTGTACCAAAGTTTGGCCGCTACAGATAAGCCCTACATTCGCCATCGTGTTTGCTTAAATTGCTGATAAAGGCTAGAGGCGGGACAGATAACCAGATTACTCGTCTGCGAATAGATCACTTTCTGATAAAGTAATAAATTTGTTACATCGGAAACACATTTGTCATATGCGTTGGTGAGTTTGCCTGCCAGGGCATCGGATATTTTCATACCATATACGGAAGACTTGACCTCTATATTATGTTCAAAATTTTCTCATGCTAGGAATATTTTGAAATCGGAGTCTCTGCTCTAGGATTCTAGAGTAGATTTTACCAGGGACATTGAGAAGGGATATGCCTCTATGGTTTCCACATTGTCGATTGTCACCCTTTTTGAAAATTGGTGTTATGATGGCAATCTCCCAGTCCTTTGATATGGTCTTGTTGCACCATGCTGCCTGTAGGACCCTTAAGAGTAATAGGTCGCCTGATGCTCCCATGTACTTAACCATTTCTGGTGTTATACCATCATGCCCTGCTGCTTTGCCCATCTTGATTTTCAACAGTGCTTCCTTCAGTTCTTCCATCTTTATGTCATCTTCATCACCATGTGTTTCCTCTTCTGTGCTAGTGGTTATCATTTCTGATGCTTGACCTTGCTCACCATCAAGGAGTTCTGAGAAATATCCTTTCCATCTTTCCATTACTTCCTTCGGGGCAGTAAGCAATTTGTCTTGCTTGTCCTTTATAAATTTGAGAGGGCATTGTTTTTCCTTCCTCATGTTCTTTAGGGTCTTATAGAACAATTTCTGGTTTTCTTGCGCATCTTTTTCTAGCTTTTATCAGACCGGACACCTTTTATTGGAGAATCTATTAGGACTTAAAAAAAAGCCCAGGAAATCTCTATCATTTAAAAAAAAAATGAAAACCGGAATATCTGAGGAGACTGACACACGAAGTCAGAGAGGGAATTAAAGTTAGTATTAACGACCCCAAGGACACGTGTAAAAAGGTATCGGCAATGCCTTTAACTTCATTCATCTGAGCAAAAAGTCTGTAAGCCAGAATTGGCGTAAGTTGGCATTTTACATTTTATATTTCATTAATAACATGCGAACTATGATATATATATATATATATATATATATATATATATATATATATATATATATATATATATATATATATATATATATATATATATATATATATATATATATATATACGAGGGGCATTCAGAAAGTAATGCACCACATCGTTTTTCTCAGCTAATAATGAAGATAGAAGCATGAAATTTTGCACACTTCAAATATGACATGTGCCAATTGTGTGCACCAAATTGCATTGCAACCGGCCAAATAATACGGCTGTCCTAAACCGTTGGAATGAAGCGTGTTAGCAACTTGCGTTATAAACAGCGAATTGTGATAGAATTTCTTGTTGCAGATAAGGAAACTGTTGTGAATATTTACAAGAAATGCGCTGAGGGCATTGTTCTTACTGATAGGCGAATCACTACTCAACAATTGGCTTTACAGCTGTCAGTCAGCATTGGTAGTGCAAATGCAGTTATAAAAACTCTCGGATTTTCTAAAGTTTGCGCAAGATGGGTTCCTCGAAGTGTCACAAATGACCACCGATTGCAAAGGAGAGCAATTTCTTCTGATTTGTTGGAGCGTTTCAATGCTGATGGAGAGAACTTTTTGGCGAAGACCGTTACAAGTGACGAAACCTGGGCACATCATTTTGAATCTGAGACAAAAAGACAGTCAGTGGAGTGGCATCATCCGCAATCACCAAGAAGAAAGCAATTCAAGACAATTACTTCAGCTATAAAGGTCATGATCACTGTCTTTTGGGACATTGAAGGTGTGATTCTTGTGGACGTTATTATGCCAAGAGGAGAGACAATCAATTCGCAAGCTTACATTAAGACATTGAAAAAAACTCAATCAACGTTTTCGCAGAGTTCGGCCGCACAAGAATCCAGCAGACCTGCTTCTCCTTCACGACAATATGCGCCCTCACACAAGTCTGGCAACACGGGAAGCAATCACCAAATTGGGTTGGACTGTACTATCCCATCCACCCTATAGTCCCGATTTGGCACCCTCTGATTTTCATTTATTTGGTCCACTTAAAGATGCACTCCGTGGGACAAGGTTTGAAGATTATTAAGGAGTGATTCATGCAGCGAAGAAATGGCTACATGATCAAGACAAAATCTGGTACGGGCTAGGAATACATGCACTTGTTTCGCGCTGGCATAAAGCCGTACAAGTTGATAGGGATTATGTTGAATAATACCGATGTTTACATGACATATCCATGTATATTGTGTATAAATTACATGCTTTTTGAATAAACAGCTCCCGAGAAAAACGATGTGGTGCATTACTTTCTGAACGCCCCTCGTATATATATTACCATGTGAATATTAATATGTGAAAATAGCTACTGGATGTCCAAGTCATTTGAGGCTGGCAACCTCAGCGTATAGAATGATGATTTCATGAACCACCACTGCCAAGAGCTGGTGATTGCTTTATTGCTAGTTTCTTAAAGAGAACTAAACGCGTAAAGTAAAGAGTCCCAGGTTCCATATGGAGCAGGGAGGAAAAGATGAAAGAAATGATGTACATTCTAATTATAATAATACCTACAGTTTCAAACCAGTGTCAATGTCTATGTAAATATATTCACTTTAAAATTAATGGAAGTTTCAAACTTTTCAAATCAGTGTAAACATAAATGAAAACATATTCAATTTATATTGTAAACACTTTTCAATCAGTGGAAATGCAAATGTAAACATATTCTATCTGTACTATTAACCTGTTCATTTAAATGTAAAGTAACTATAAAAGCTATTCAATTTAAATGTAAAGAAAGTTTTATCCCGGAGATTAAATGTAATTCTAGAGCCGCACTCTCGTAGTGGTTACTGTCACGTGACCGATAATTTATTTTACCATCTTGTCCATAATTTGATTACTCCTTTAAATGTTCTGTTTTCCTGGACATTTTGTATTTTCTTTTTCTTTCATTTTCTACCTTCGTGGCCAAACTTTCTCACCCTCTCAAACCCCACCCGAGGTTTGGTTACGTTCCGGCCTGTAGCGGTCAGCGAACGATAATATTATCTAAGCCGCACCTGGTCTGACCAGGGGAATATCTCTTACGTTTAAAGTCTTTGACCACGAGCGAGAGGAGCCTCTGTGTAGTCTTTGATCGCTAGCGGGAGAGAACTCGTGCGGTCGGTAATAAGTTTGATCTTCGATTCAGGGGGAGATAAACCGCTGCTAGTCTTTGTTGTTTGCCCTTAGATGAGCAAAGAGCACATAATATTATGATTGTCTCTCTGGGGGAATTTTCGCAAAGTTGTTGCTTCTGAAACCTTTGTCTTACCCGGTATTACGATTACGCCGATACCTCTGAAGAAATATGCAGGCCAGGTGTCCGGGGGGAGCGTCCTTTGTGATCTATAAGAGTAGACGGGTTTTAATAGACAAAGACATTCGTGAATATTCCTGGCCCGTAGATGACCATCATGAGATAAGGCAAACTTTAACACAGTACTAGAATGTGTTTGCCTATGTTCTAGTCATTTTCGGGGTGAGATGACATATCTTATTATAATATGATATATTCATGTTAGCTTTTATATATCTGTTAGGAAAGTGAATTCATTTCTGAGGACTTCTCCTAGTAATTTAGTTCAGTGATAATGTAGCGCTGTCTACGGCCTAGTAAGGGTGCTTAAACTGTTACGGTTTATCATGGGTTAAATGTTAAACTTACAATAACAGATAATAGGCGTAGAATCAGTCCACAGATGCTTATCGTGGGTTAAGAATAGGCATTAACTGTCATTTCTGTAAGATAACGTCAGAGGTGGATTATTCACTTGAACACAGAATTATAGGAGATAGTCGCTTATTCCTTGTTGATAGATATTTTTAGTGGCTGGGGAGAATCATTTTATGCTTATTTGTGTAGCTAGACTCTAGTCTATAACTTTCACTGAAAGCAGTCACCAGGCATAGATATAATTATATCTTATGATTCAGCCACAACTGTATTATTATAGCAAGAACATTGCCTTTTCTATGTACTCATTTTGTGGAATGCTAATATATTTCCCCAAGGGGACATACGATTTATTTGTGTAATGTCAAATGCTGTAATTACCAGCCAGAGCATTGCCGCTTCCAGAATATCAAAACCGCCCTGCACGTCTATAGCAGAATCTGATATCACCCGACTTCGTTTGTGCATAACGGGGCACTCAGCAACCCACAGCCAAACAAGTTTAAACAGGATTTACAGCCAGGCAGAGCCTAGCGCCGGATAAGAACGCCTGAGACTCCGTGTCCTCAAGTGACTTCTTCGGGTGTATTTTCTGGATACTTAAAACCTCGCACGTATGAGCAGCCATCTATGGACAGAGTTCCAGCCCCCCTCACGCAAGTAGCGGTCACCAACGTTTAGCACCAACAAAGAAAGTTTTGTAGGCTAGTCCCTCACGAAGGATCTACATGTAACACACTTTCTGGAGCTAGCACATTTGGTCCCACGAAAAGCGGACAGGCTGTCGCTCAGTTCGGTTATTTGGCCAGCAAGAAAGATAGACAGAGTTCCAGCCCCCCTCACGCAAGTAGCGGTCACCAACGTTTAGCACCAACAAGGAAAGTTTTGTAGGCTAGTCCCTCACGAAGGATCTACATGTAATACACTTTCTGGAGCTAGCACCTTTGGTCCCACGAAAAAGCGGACAGGCTGTCGCTCAGTTCGTTTATTTGGTCAGCAGGAGATAGAGAGTGAGAGCAGGAGATGCTTAGACAGTGAAAAGTGAGTTGAGGCTTGGAGAGAGAGATGATTTTGGTAAATCTTCTTCCAGGTTGTCTCAAGTCCATCTCCTATTTACACCTTTCTGTGTGTGTAATCTATAACTCTGCCAGTCCACTATCCCTTGTCGATTTCACTACTATTGTCCAACTCGACAATTACTCTACCACTTTAACTCAACCACGACAGTTACCACACCGCTCTGGCGACCGGGTGATCCAGGATCAAACCCTGCCGCCGGCATTTGAGGATTTTTCGTCGACCGGGATTTGGACTGGATTTACTCGAGACCTGGCGAGCACATTTGAAGGAGTGTCGTCAACCAGGAACTGGCGGCTCCTGAGCCGACCCAGCTCTAATGGGTACCTCCGAAATCGGCGAGTATTTGCCTAAATGGCGAGGGACATCTGTCTCTGTACAAGAAAAAAGGGATACTCACGTAAAATCAATGTCAGGTTAGACATTAATAATAACCTGAGATTTCGCCTCGAGTATTAGCGGGCGTACGAAAAAAAAATGTAATTCTCATCGAGGGTAAATTCTGAGTTAAATGGGATGGTGGAATAGAAGAGGGGGGGCACATAACTATGTGTCGGAAAACGCAATACTCAGAAGAGCGTTTGTTTTCTATTCTTTATCTTTGTTATTGGTGGTACCAGCAGAAAGTACTATCACTAGAACAAGAAGGGACAATTGGCCAAAGCTTTAAGACTCTCCCTGACATTTCTGGGAAACGAGCTATACCCGACAACCTTGATCAGTGTGAAAAGAACCAACCTATCAGAAGAAGCAGAACCGTCATTGGCCGCTCAGTTCAATATATATGCTGTCACTTGAACTTCTTGTAAAACCTTACATCCCATCACGACCGTGATATAACTTTTTCTTGATCCCCAACTATTTAAATTATTTTCAAACTTTTAAAACGTAAGTGATTATTAAATTTTGTTATTTGTAATTTTACAAATTTAACTTCGATTTAATCCTTTTAAATGTACTGCATGTTTGTCTCAGTCAATTTACTACACATACTCTAAACAGAGCTATACCAGAATAATACGAATTCCACTGAGTAAATCAGAGGTGGGGGCTTAACGAGCTAAAATTAATCATTGCTTAATTCTTCACAAAAGTTGTCGGCAGATTCTAGAATTAACGTGCTCAGCCAAAGCAGCATTGCTTTCGCTTATCTGAATATCTTGTGAAACTCCCTTGGGATAGAAGTGTCATTACCCTTCTATCTACATTTCTGCCAAAAGTAATCTTATGCAAAGGTAGACACCTTTGACGACCCACTTTAGATACTCTTGAGTTTTTGGCCATTGTTGGACCACTACTGCTAAGCAGGGGAGGCAATACCGTGACGATGGTGAGGCCCTCCTAGACTTAAGATTATAGTTTTGTTATAGCAACGTAAAATAAAATATAAAGATAGTTCTATAGCAGATAATGCCGTAGGGGAGTTAAGTGTTAAAGTTTTCACTATACTAGGTCCAGAATTGAAAGATGGGGTTGTCGTAAATTTAGATAGGTTTGAATTATTTTATGGTCCCGCCTGAGTAGAGTGGATGGTGATAGTACTTGAGAAGTAAAGATGTGAGAATAGATTTCACGAGTGGATAGTTTAAAGAGAAGATCTGTCTCTGGAATGAGGTTTCTCTAGTCCAACCTATCTATACGACTATAATTTAGTATAAGACAATCTTACACCTCCCTATATATGTAAATATAAGTTTAACTAAACACACACACACTTATGCTACAACAGGACACACACAAACGTGAAAAACTATGGTAAATTGGGTATGGGTCTGACCAACACATAAAGTTAAGTTCTTTTTGTTGTTTATTATCATTTAAACTTTACAACATCGAATATCTAAGAAAGATCAAGTAAAAATCAGAATTCATACATAGAAAATATCAGAGTACATGTGCCCTCCCCCCTTATTGAGAAAAGAACCCAACAGGTTAATAAACCCAAAGGTCAAAGGTTAGCACTATGTTACAGAATAGACAGTAAAGAAAAGAACAAAGTTCTTACTAAATGCTATCCCGTAAAGTAAACAATATTTAAGCAAAGAAAATAAGTGATGGTACAGTTTCTGTAACTAAAAAAATATTCACTCTCTCTGTCATACGTGGCCACATCAATCACGCTTACCCTATTCTGGTGATGTTCCTTTGGAATTACAATAGTTCCTGAAAATATAAAGTGTCAGGGGTATTATCCAAGTCGGCCCCAGTCCACCCTCTATAACAAATACGATTTTTAGGAGGGAGACGCCAAATTTGGTGGTATATTCCTGGATCAACAAATGTCACCTGGAATAGTCAATGTAGAACCGAGATCTGGTGTTCACAGTACTAAAGAAACATCTGGTTGCTAAAAACTGGTATTTATGATGGTGATGGTAAATCCTATCGGCTGGCTCTGTAGTGACTGCCGATTTTGAAACAGCGTAACTCTTCTGGATAAAAATCCACTTGGATGCGACTATCAAAAGTCAGATAGTGATGTTATAGGTATTACGCCACAGTGGGCTGATAAAATTGAATATCTGGGTATTTGTAAGTCCAGTTAACTTTACTATTTAGAAAATGTTAATTTGTCTCTTTGGCAACTCCTGTTCACAACTGAACTTGAGGACGCGTATATCAAGAAGAGGACAACATTAATCCAATCAGAAAATGTAGACAAAGGACCAAAATTGACCGCAATAGACCAAAATAGAGACGGCTGGTCGCCGTTTGATCAGGTCTGCGAGAATAGAGAAACATTATGAAAATAATGCTACTATTATATCTCTACATATATATGTATATGTGTATATATATATATATGTATATGTGTGTGTATATATATATATATATATATATATATATATATATATATATATATATATATATATATATATATATATATATATAATATATATATATATAATATATATTTATATATATATATATATATATATTATATAATACGGAAGGGACGAGACGATATCTCATCTCTCCGTCAGTCCTGATTAAAGTTAAAAGGCACACGGTGTCTCTAGCCTAATCCTATCGCGCGTCAGCTTTCGCTTAGCGCGGCGTCTCTAGTTCGGGTGAAGGTATGTGCCCTCCCGCTCCTTTGCACGCGCGTTAACGATCAGCGCACAATGTCAATTATTATTTAATTATCCCTACGTGCAACTTAACAAATATCGCCTGTCATTAATAACTATTAGATTGTCGGCGTCTGGTATAACTAACAGTCACTTACTACACTTACACAAAATGAAAATATAACGTGAATTCTATGGTCGACCATCAGTCGCGTCTATCATATTAATTCTGTCAGCTAAACCGTATCTTCTGTGTGAGAAAGCGGGTGATAAAATTTACAGTAAAATGAACAACTTGCAAGAAATATCTATCCAAAATTCTGAACAACAACTGATAACTGGTTTGAGAAATCCACAGTTTATATACATCATTGTCACAGTATAGATGTTCGACAAAATATTAAGTTGGTCACGCTGTGAGTGGCAACATCGAGATAATGAAAAAACCCGTTTGGTCAGCTGACCGGGAAAGGAAGTGAACGAGAAATTCTGGTGCTAAAAGTTAGTTGACTTGCTGGCTACCGACCGGGAGAGGTCGTTCTATTTGTTCCCTGTCAGCGTTTTGCTGAAGTGAGTCTGCCATCGTCGTTCTGATTTGGTGCTGATTTTTTTCTTCATGTGATCTTGAGATGTAATGCATTTTGCTAGAATGTTAGTTCTAGCGGCATTTTTGTAGATCGGTGATGTTAAGTCAGTTGTGATTTAGTTTTTGCCTATTCCTAGTACATAAGTTTTCGCCGGTGAGCGAAAGTCATTGTGATATTCATTCAGGAAGGCCATACCAGTGGGTATGACATTTATATAGTAGTTGTTATTAATGCAAGCTGTATTGGCAGTTGTAGCCAGCAGAGATGGCTACTGTGTGTATGTGTCGAAACAATGCTTCGAAACAGCAGAATGTCCGAAAGATTCGACACACGGCCTGCTTGTGGTTTCGAAGCAGTTTCAGTTCCTGTCTGCCTCGCTGTTTTGCAGAGACACACTGTCTCACTGTCTCACCATCCGTGGGTCTTTGTAAAATTTGAGTGAACCGTTCGGAACATTAGTATGGAATATCAAACATGTCATATTTTTCAGGGATTTTACAAGTGATATTATTTTTGCTGAGAAGTTATAGACACTGGAAATTGTGTCAGTGCTGCAGTTGTCAATGTTTTAGGCACTATGTTAAAGTTGAAAGTGTCCGTGTGTTTGTATAAATGTAATGGACACTTTATTAGCTCTGCTGATATCTGTGTACTCGGTGTGGATTTGAATCATTGTCACCTTATCTTTTCATACTTCTCATGGACGATGTCATCAAGGCATGTAAGGAGAGAACAAGAAAGTATTCAGTGGGGTACTGGAAGATGAGACAGGTCTGTATTTCAGAGCTAGCATTTGCTGATGATGTTGTCCTGATTGCTAAATCAGAGACACATCTCCAATCCAACCTGCAAGTCTGGAAGGAAGAGCTGGAGAAGAGAGGGATGGTCATAAGCAGCTCTAAAACAAAATCCATGGTGATATCACGAGAAGAAAGAAAACATCAGATTAAGTTGGGAGAACAGGTCCTGGAGCAGGTCGACCACTTTAAATATCTCGGAGCTATTATAGACCGAAAGGGGGGCATCAAAGAAGAGTTGGCCACTCGAAAAGCAGCGGCTGGGAGACTTTATCAGGCCATAAATCGAGGATTCCTCAGCAAGAAAGAGGTTGGTAAGAAAACGAAGATGGCTGTATACCGCTCCACCTATGTCCCAGTCTTGACATATGGATGCGAGTCATGGGCAATGACTACAACCCACAAAAGCCAGATCCAAACCTCAGAAATGAGGTATCTGAGGAAGGTGGTTGAAGTAACAAGAAGAGACATGGTCCGCAACCAGACGATACGTCAAGGCCTAAAATCCCACCCGCTGCAGACCCAAATAGAACAGTCCCAACTAAGATGGTTTGGCCATGTCTGCAGAATGGGAGAAGATCGGCTACCACGACAAGCATGGGAAACAAAGAGCCAGGGATCCAGACCTCCAGGACGACCCAGAGTCCGCTGGGAGGACAACATTAGACAATCTTTGAAGGACCGAGGACTAGAATGGAACCAGGCCAGGAAGAAGACAGCTGATAGAATAGTCTGGCGCTCTCTCTTCCAAACCTCTACACCTCACGGTAGAAGAGGAACGACTAAGTAAGTAAGTCTACCAAAACTAGCTTACTCTAGTTTGATATCATGTGTTATTATTACTGTTATTATTATTGTTGCTTTTTATTATTTTCACATATACTGCAGCTATCATCATATCTCAGTTTTATTTCATCATAATGAAGACTTGTGTAAAAAATTTGAATTGTGGTCACACGAAACGCCATAGATTTTCACACACGACAGTAGCGCGCAAGGAAAAACAATTCAAGTAAAGTATAGTAATGTATACTGTCTATTAGAGACTTCTTTCTCCCCGATACGGGCAATAGTGCCGTTGTGCCGTTGTGTCGACACACTGTTTCGACACAGTTTAAATCATTGAGCCGACTGTTTCGAAACAGCGGAGTGTGTCGATTTGCCCACCTCTAGTAGCCAGTGTATTCCATATGTATTATGAGCCGTGTGGGGCTTCATTGTGTGCATTGTGTTATTAAAGGGAACGTACCTGATAAAGGTGTTATTGTTGATTAATGTCAGCTACTGTATGCTATGGTCGTCCTCTAGGGATTCGAGCATATATGAAAGTATGTATGCAATAAAATCCATAGTGTAAGTAGTTTTACTGACAATCATGTTATTATGATCTCTAGAGGATGTTAATTTTCACACTCTTGGCGCAAAGCAGAAAATCAGGAAACTACGTTTCCCAGATGAAAGGTTTTCCACGGTCTCTCGGTCGGAGTTGCTAATAGACAACAGAGACTGACAACAGGGACTTAAACCGTGTAACGGGTTTCTGTGGATTTGCACGCTTCTGGAGATCAAAGTGTTGTCTCCCCATGTAAGTAGAACATCACAGGGTCCCTCGGGAAAATATTTTGCCCTCGGGGCTACTTCAAAAAGGTCCGATGTTTCCACGTGCATATGTCTGATATCCGATGATTGACAGATCAGCTCGCGTGAGAAACTCAGGTAAACAGACCGGGTTCGCTCCCTGTTATGACTGGCAGGTCGAGGAAGTTGGTAATATTTCCGTTTGTTTACGTTTCAGGGAAAAGAGGCGTGGATTAAAATGAGTAAACGCAGGCTATAAGTTGCGTGGCTGTGCTAGCGAATCATAGACGCTACGAGATCACGAAAAACTGTCAGACACTGCAGGCTATATTTCCATTATACGTCAATGGGGTGACCAGTTCCCGTCCTTGTTGCCCTTGCCTTCCTCAACTCAAGAGCAGAGCAAGGTACTTATTTACAGCTGGGCAGACTGGAAGCGTAACGTTACTGTGTTTCAAATGCGGCACCTTTGCCACGAGAAGCAAGTGTTCTAAACACTATGCCAATCTGACGCTTAATTACTCATTGGGTAAAAAAGGCTAAATCGGTCTAAGGTCGGTTTTGAATGACAGGAATTGTGAATAGTCTCTCACAATTAAGGAATGTGCTAGAAGCGTGTTGTACACTATTAAGTTTGAACGATTAGTACTAACATCTATCACGTGTCAGTTATTGTTGGACTTGTTACACTCCACTATTAATATCGGATGATTTGTTTGTTTGTTTATTGTTCTAATTCGATAGACCGCACTGTACGCTAGTAACGAGCCGCCACTGGGTGAATATAGCGCCACATGAACAGCTTAAACTGCGCGCTTTATAAATCCTTTGACTGCCTCAATTTGAAATTAGCGCGCAAATAGCGAAGTAAAATAGAGTGACATTATATTCAGCGTTGCCACACCTAGATGGATTCAACTAGATCTAGCTTTTTTTGGCCCCCGTCTATGTGTCATTTCTTTCATTAGTTGATTTCGCCCAAAATCTGCGAAAATAGCCCAAAGTAGTCCAAAAATAGCCCAAAATAGCTCAAGTCACCGAAATCTAGGTTTTGTTTTCTTCAACATTTAGAGTGGCAACGCTGATTATATTCATTTTTTCATTTACGTTTTGCTCCTTGTGGAGCACGACGCAGCCACTTCCGGGAGCCTGCATCAAAATATCAAAATCTCCGTGTTTTTGAAGCAATTATTTCTATAGCAATTTGTTTTAAATGCACAACTTCATTGTTCATCGCCTTTTACGGTATGTCTGAGGAAGTATCCATCCTATTCTTTCTGTGTCTCCTCAGAGACTCCCCGGGACTTTCACGGAACAAGAGGGTCATCTGCGGGGTTATAATATTCCACAGCGTTCATGTGGATTATGGGAACCAAGCCGTTTATGAATATGGCGTTTCTTAGCCAATTCTCAGTTGGTAAGCCTAATTTTTGTATTGCATTGTTATATCATCATCGTTATCAAAGCCTATCTCCTCCAAGTATCTGTCTGTCTCTCAAGCACACAGTGGTGTATTTAGGAACGTTGTCGGGATGTGCAATTTGGAGACTCCTATTCGGGAATTTAACCGTCTCATCACCCCAACCCTATTAACCATTTTGCTAAAATACTTTCAAAGTGATAATGATAATATTATTTTAAAAGATAAATACCATCCATCAAAACAATCACGTAATCCAAAGTTTGTAAACGCAATTAAAGAAAAAACCAAATGCTCCGTTAAAATACGTCACTGCATACATACACAGTCTCTGTGTCTCATTTCTTTCGGTTCCTCGTCGTTCTAACCAGGTTGTGGAGTTGGCCAAACAATTTTCCTACCCCGACTAGTTTTTTTTCTAGACATATGGACTATTCGGAGTCCGGGCATGCTTCTAACTGTCCTTGTTATCGACAACCTGACTACATTTTTGTGTACATCGAGGTCTGTTGATAATTTTTACGATCTGTCTGTCTATCTATCTAATAATCTATCTATCTATGTATCTTCATACCTGTCTGTCTACCTATATATCTACTTATCTGTCTGTTTGTCTATCTAAATGTATTTTTGTCTACATGTCTCTGTCCGTCTGTACGTATGTCTACTTGCCTGTCTGTCTGCCTGCCTACCTGTCTGCCTAGCTATCTGCCTGTGTGACTGCCTGTCAGTCCGTCTACCAGCATGTCTATCTGTCGGTCTGTGTTTCTGTCAGTCAGTCTGCCAGTCGATTAGTCAATCAGTCAGTCTACATGCCTGTCTGTCTGTCTTCCTGCTTGCCAGTCTGACTGTCTGTTTGACTGTCTCGATACCTGCCTGTCTGTCGGTCTTCCTGCCTGCCAGTCTGACTGTCTCTATGCCTGTCTGTCAAACTGTCTGTCAGCTTGCCTGTCTGGTCTGTATGTATGTTTCTCTATTAATCAATCAATCAATCAGTTATCTCCACCTGTCATGGCTTCGCTAAATTAAGTCAAGCATCTAGAGGTAGGGAGACCAGTTCCCTTCCTCGCTGCCTTTTCCGTCCCTAAGTCAAGAGTAAAGTCAGATACCCATTTAAAGCTGGGTAGCATGGAGCGTGACGATGCCGTGAATCGAACCCGGCATCTTTGTCGCGAGAGATTAGCGCTCTAACCACTCTGCCAATCGGACGCTCCTATGTTTCCTTAAAGAAAAGAGGGCGAAAAAAATACCTGCAGTAAAATTTGACAACATGACTGAACGATGTTTTTGTAAAATGCTACAGTAAACATCACTTGCGTAAATTAAAGTGTGATCCAACTCAGCAGCTTGAAATTGAGTCTCGTAAGAGTACCTACCGTACTGCAAAGTGGAAAAGAGGAGGGGACGGTGCCATCACCAGACCTCGCACCATCTTGAAGATGCCCTACGGCAGGCTCTGTGTAAACTTACAAAAAGACATTAACATTGTTAGGGCGCCACGAATACTGCCCCAAACACTGATGTTTGGCTATCAACTTCTAAATGAAATGTTTTAGTACTTAGTTGTAGGCGCCAGCGGGAAGAAAACCCGTACAAGTATATTGACAGTGCTCAAAAAATCTAACGGCAGAACATATGGCTAGTTGTAAAAAACTACCGAACACAATCGTGATTTACTTTCAAAATAACACCAGAATGGGTACCAGAAGAGAAATAATTATGAACACAACCTGAAAACAACATCATGACAATTCTAACTACAATTATAACTTTCAAAGAATACACAGAGAAAATAGATTGAAAACACTTAACATTCTCGCAAATCTACCAAGTCAAAACAACACAAACCACATCACCCATAATTCCAAAGTACCCTCAAAATCCACAACCCCCCCCCCCCCCATCCCAATACAAAAAAACCAAAACCAACCCCACCAAACAAATTCTTCAATACTCCACCAAATCTAAACCCAAATAATAAACTACAACTCAAAACAATTTCCCTTATAACTTCCAAATACCTCCACACTACAACCATAACCATCACACTCACATCACTACTCTCACTAAACACCACAATATCCACTTACATACCACCACAAACCCAAATATAACCACAACACCTTATTCAAAAAACTACTAATACACACAACATACACCATTCCACACAAACCACACAACCAACACTCTCCCACCCACCCCCCTACCCTAACCTTCACCCCCTCAATAAACCCCACCAAAACAACATACACCAAATATCCCCATATAATACATACCCCTTTTTACAATCCCACCTACAATTCCATATCCCCATCCTTCTACCCTTCTTCCTTCATCCCCAATTCCAAAACCCTTAACCACCCCACACTCCATCCATATATCCTACCTCTAAATAAACAACCCCTTTAAAACCCCCCCCCTCACCCCCCCCTTATCCCCCTTTCCCATACCCCACCATCCCCTCAATCCACATCCACCCCCACAAAATCCCCCCCCCCCCCCCCCCCCCCCCCCCAATTCCCCTCCTTCTTCCCCCTATTATAATCACCCCAAACATCAATAAACCTTTCCCCCCCCCCACCCCCCCACCCCTTTCTCATTCCCCCTATCAACTTATCAACAATACCAACCACAAACCTTACCCCCCCCCCCCCCATTTACCCCCCCCCACCCCCCCCCCCCCCCCCCCCCCCCCCCCCTCCCCCCCATCCCCCATAACCCCCCCCCCCCCCCCCCCCCCCCCCCCCTCCCCCCCCATCACCCCATCTATCCTCCCCACCAATCCCCTTCACTCCAAATACACCAAGATTCTCACTACATA